>RJWH01004903.1:0-92221 GCA_004363575.1 Solenodon paradoxus | reverse complement strand
GATTTGATATCAGCCAGCTGAAGACCTTTTTACACACACACACAAACACACACACACACACACACACACACACACACACACACACACACACACACACACCTCTCAAGGAAATCATCAAATCCTACACATAGGGCTATTTTTGCTTCTTCTTTTGAGACCAGGTGTTCAGTTTTTACCACTGGTTGCAGACCTTAAATAAATTTCATTGGTTATTAATGGGTCTCAGCTTACACTTAACAAGGCTCCAAATACCATATGTAAAGCTTCCAAAACCCAGAGGGAGCCCCGTAAGTATTAGTTTTCCTCTTTCCTTTGTCTTCCTAACACTATTCTTTTTTAGAAATATGTGCAAATAATAAAAACAAAGGAGTGATGTTTTCAAAGAACAACTTCTTTTGTCTTATATTTTGTGTTTATTAAAAATCACAGTATCAATTAACAACACAAAATATTGATGAGCCTGAGAAGAAAGGAAGGTGCTAAATAAAATTCTCCTGAAAATAATATTCCAACTGCTACTATGAATATGATACATGAACGAAAATAAGAATGGAATCTAAGACCTCAGTTATGCAATTTCTGTTTCTCCTTTCCTTAAAAACATTTAATCTCATAACAGCAAAATCTAGTAAAGTTTCAATGCTCTGGTAACAAGTGGATAATTCCAACAGAAGATGCTGTTTTGAAATTATTTTCCTATTTACTTACCTATAATTTTTACTTATTTATGTTTCAAAGTATTCCTGATCAGACACAAGGACGAAAAAGTAAATGGAGAGTGTGTGGTGGTTACCAGTGGGATGGGGTCAGAGTGCAATCTTCAAGGACAGCTTGCTTCTAGATCACTTCCTAATAGTACACAAGCTTTTGTGAGCCCTCTTAATTCCATTGTTGACTTTTTCTCATCTTCTTTTTACCTTTCTAATATTCTCCTTTTTTCTTATCCGAAGTATTAGGCGTACAAAATATTCTGAAAAGCAGGAATTTTGAGTAAAAAGAAAAGATTTTTCTTTTTTTCTTCAAGTATTAGAAATGAGATTTTATCACTCTCTCACACATACACAAACACACACATACTTTAAGTGACTTACTTCTTTTAAATCCCATTCCTTTTGCTTCACTTCACCCATCCATAACTAATCTATTCAGTTTCTTTTTGAGTAAACAAATTAGTGTCATTAAACTCTGAGCTGAAAATTTTGCCTAGCACAATGTACTTAAGTGCTCTACGAAACCAGGGATAGAAGAAACCATATATTAAGGGATTACATGTGGAGTTGAAATAGCCAAACCATGTCAAAGCATCAAACAAAACTGTAGGAGAAGTTCAAAAAGGGATCCAACAAAATAGTGAAGAAACAGGGAAACCAACAAAATAAGAAAACACCCATCACTATTCCTAAAGTTTTGGCTGCTTTTTTGTCTTTCCTCATTTGATTACTTTGATTCTCTGGCAAGTTATTGATTGCACGAGCATGTTTTCTGGATACTGCAAATATTTTGCCATAAATCCCCACCATCACAGAACCAGGTGCAAAGAAACTTGCAATAAATAAGGTAGTCCCCCACAGTTTGTTGAACATCACTGGGCAGGAACTGGAACAGGCAACCAGGATAGCAAAGCTTTCTATTCCATCAGCATAGGACTCAGACATGATCACTTCAAATGCATATGCTCCAGGCACTGACCAGCAGAAAAATATCAACCTTTTAATGACTGGAATTGTCATTTTTGTGGAATAACGTAGAGGGTAACAGATAGCATAAAATCTATCAATGGCTACTGAGCAAAGATGGAAAATGGATGTCATGCTAAGCATCATGTCAAAACTAAAATGGATCTTGCAAAACGTAAACCCAAAATACCAGCAATTTTCCACTGATCTGACCATGCTGTATGGCATGATGATGAATCCAAGGAGAAAATCAGTGACAGCCATGGAGAGTATGAGAAAGTTGGTTGGTGTATGAAGCTGCTTGAAGTATGAAACAGAGATGATCATGGTGAGATTGCCAAACACAGTGATGAATATGGCTCCCGCCAGAAATGAGTACATGGCAGCTCGGACAAACAGCGACCTGTCGTTTTCTGGACAAGATCCATTTCCATATTCAGAGCAATCGAATGTTTCCTTCAGCAAAAGCAAGAATGGAAACATTTGTCAGATATAGATAAATTATTCTGTTTATATAAGTTTTCACAAAAGGCTCAAGAATGCTAATCTATGATAATATATTACTTATGACTTTATTTATAACTTCATAGTATCCTAGTCTAACGAATTTAAATGATGATTACTTTAAATTATATTCCTAGTATTTATTCAGTTATTACTTTATCCCGGGGCCTAAAATTAAAAAAAAAAAAAAAAAAAGGAAGAAATTGGAAATGAGTAGAACGTGGGTAGGGGAAGAAGAAAGAGGTTTTTAAAGATCTTATTAAAATTATTGCTCCAGTGTACGTGAATGAATAGATATCATATAATACTTTTAATTGTTCCTCAAATTTTAAGTAAAAAACGTAGAACCATATTGATTTTATTGGGACCTAATGTTTTGTGGAACTGGGAAGTCATCATATGAAAATAGATTCATTTATGTCTTCTGTTATCTCACCATTCTTCCACTTTTTTTATGTTACATTTGTTTGAAAGAGGAAGAATCATTTAAAGACATCTAATAACCCGATAGAATCAACCTCTTCAACTCATCCTGAATCTCTAGTATCTCACCAGTGAGATCAGCTAATAATTTTGGGCAGAGACAAACACTGGAGAATCTTCTCTTCATGAAGAGTAAGTATACCTCCCAGTGTCTCTCCTCATAGTCCCATGCAGTATACTCTGATATAATTGACAGTCTGACAAGTTCTGCTGTGGAGAACCACAGAGGCTACAGCAGAAATTTATCAAACTTTAGGAAAAAAAGTCATCTCCACTACAAGAAAAATAGACAGCACATAACCGCTTGTATTGACCTAGTATACTCATTTTACATACAAATATCTTCATTCTACCATTTACAGGTATAATTAGAAATACAGCAAATTCATGAAGTCAGATAAGTTGCTTATTAATTCACATTAAAAAGCACTACAACCTAAATACAAAGCATAATGTTATATTGCAGAAAATCACTGTCCATCAAAGACTTCACACATATCAGATCCTACCCATTCCTAAAAGAAAAGTAGATTCTCAATGTGTTATATGAGCACCAACACCCATTGAATAGTAATTGTTTACTGAACGCCCACAAGACACAATGAAAAGAACAAGGAAGTAGGAACTAGTCCCTGGCTGCAGAGTCTGAAAAACAGCTGAAGAGACAAAAACAGAAAACGGATATAATTCTGCACCACAGATAAAAAACAACATTGGTAATGAATGGATCAGAGAAAGGTTTAAGCAAATGTGAAATCAAACATCAAAACTGGACATGAGTACTTCAAACTGATGTAGACAAGAATGCTCCAGCAAGGTTGGGACTCTGACCTGGCCCTCAAAGGGTGAGTGGGATTTGAACAGGAGAGGAGAAAGGGAAACTTTTCAAGCAGAAAGAGAGGTCAGCAGAGACCTTGAGTGTCTCTCTCTGGAACTCTGAAAAACACTGAGAATAGGGGGTTGAAGAATCAAAGCCCAGAAAGTTTTCTAATTCGATGTTCCTCTGGCTGGTGTTCCTAGCCAGAAGGTAGTCATAAGAGCTTTTTCACTTTGTTCTCTAATTTAAGCAGTGACTAAAAATAAATAAATAAATAAATAGCAATTAAATGAGCTACAAGACAATGAGTGACAAATTAAAAGCTTTTCCCAACTGATTCTAAGAGTTGCGTTCAAGACTTTTCTACCCTCCTTACCTCTCCTGTTTTGATGCTCTGTATTTATCTGTGCAGAACTAATGACTTAACTGTGTGCTAGGACACATTTCAACAGTGAACCTGAAGATGGGAAGGTAGCTATCTTCACCACCTGGACCTGGGTGATTACAAGCACATACCAGCAACACTAGGAACTGCATCTGAAGTCTCTGCCAGTCAATACCCTAACTGCTGTTTATGTAAACAAGATATAATCCTGAAAGATATCTTTTCAAAAACATTTTCATCCAAAAAATTCTAAAATGTGAACAACTGATTCTCAGACTTTCTCATTTTTAGCAGCTACCATAGAACTTTCTAATATGTATGTAAAATTTCTCTCCTGTTCCTCCTAAGATTGTCAAGGAAAAATTTCGGATGAGGCATTCATCCTTGTCTTGTTTCCAAGTTTTTTAGCTAATTCTTGTGAACTACATGCTGACCAGTTCAGCATCACTACACAGGAAAATACTCTGATAACACACAGTATTAGTAAATAAAAATTTCTAACCATCTTCAGTATGCGCATTAAAAAGCACAGACTAGCTAGAAAATGTTTTATCTGTATATCACTCACTTCTTAGACAGCAAAGCTAAGACATGTAAGAAGTAATTTAATTTCAGTGAACATGGCACACACACTATTCTTGAGCTAAAGGAAACTCCATGACAATACCTTTTCAGATTTCATTGCAAACATCTTTGTGCCTCTGGTGTAGTTACTTTATTATTACTAGTCATTCTGTCTCATTTTTATAAAAGTCCTCTTCAGTCCTGCTAGTGTGCAGATCTAATCTTGCTTCCCATTTAGCATTCCAGAACTTTAATTAGCCAATCAATTTTGGAACTATCACAAAGTTCTTTGAACACAGCTATGATGCATAAGTTGTATTTGTATTCCTCACATACCCACCACAACACAGAAAAGGATACATTATAAGCTACATGGGGGGATTCACCAGAAAATACTTTTAATAAGTTCCTCTTAAGCATCATGATTATCCATGGTGTATGGCAAGTATCTAACATGGTATCCACTAGTTTAAATCTTTCAATGGCCACAGTTTCACATCTTTCAGATTGACTTCCTGTGAAAGGAAAATGTGCAACAAATCTATTCTTCATGTCACATCTTTTTCTATTTTTTAAACCTGGTAATGTAAGCACAGAAAAATACATGGATGGCAACAGAATTAAACAGAAAATATGGATTTTTCACTATAAATATTATGCTTTACAATCTTAAGTTGAAAGGTTCAACTCAAGCACAAAAATTGGATTTCTGAAATGTAACGAATTGCCACCCCATTCAGTTGAGGTATAAATATAATCTCTTAATTTTATAATAGTAAATCACCAAGATGAAAGTAATCTCTACATTTATTGAAAATGTGATCAACTACAGGTTCATGAAAACAATAATGAAGAAATTTCTATTTTTCTAATGTTATCTCATTTTCATTTGTCATTACACATGATTAGTGCCTTCACATTACTTATTTTCTGCTTAAATAACTATTTGATGACCATTCTAACGTCCTTCCTCCCACAAATCTTTCTTAATGCTTTCTTTGAATTGTTTTGTACTTAAAGTATTGATTGCTTTCAGTTTTTCAAGTCTATCAAAAATCCAATTGTGAAATTAATTTATTAATGAATACTGATATATTAAATAGTATATATGAACATCCTTAATGCAATGTATAATATACACGAGATCTATCAAAGGACACTTTCTTTCTCCTTTCCCTCCCTTCCTTATTTCTTCTTTACTGGGGATACACACCATTCTAGAATGCATTTAACCACAAAAGATTTATTCTAAGAAAATAACTAGCTGACTGCCATAAACCCCTACTTCACTTAGATTAACACTGTAATAATTTACTCATCATTTATGAGGGGTTAACCCTATTCTAGATTCAAATGCTTTGTTGTCCAAAGACAGTGTATTATCTTGCTCGCATATTGAAAAAGCCAACTGTTTATTACAAATTCTAAGAAGCTCTGCACCTTCTACAATTTTCTACAATCCTATGCATTCTCACCAAACAAAACCAAAATTAAAGTGACAATTTACTTCTTAAGAAAATCTCTAGGAGAAAGAATATATTTCTGCCCCTAATTTCTTCTCCACTTACCTGTTGCACTGTAGAAGCGGCCATTATTCATTAACCTTTTTAACCGAAGGAACTTGATTTCTCTTTTCTGTCTACTATGAATGCTTATATGGAACAGGAAGAATTGACCAGGATCAAGGGTGCTTTCTATAATGTAACAATTAGACACAAGGGAATTGGGTCTCAAAATTCAAAGAGAAAGAGAAAAAGAAAAAACAAACACACACACACACACACAAAAAAAACCCCCTTGCCTTTCTAAAGTTGAACAGCTTAATGAGCATAAACCACCACTCCACTATGCTCTCAGGAGACTCTCCTTACCTAAGTTTGCACCACCTACAGCTGAAGGCTGTAAATCTGCTTTCACCTAACAACTGTAAAAGGGAATCTGAAACATTGTATTACCAGGGAACCTAAGAAATCTGATCTCAACTACATGTGAATCAATAGTTCTAGTAGAAAATGGAAAGTGTGCTCCATTCTTTAGGAAAACTTGAGACTGTCACTGTCCACATTTTCTCTCACTTTCTAGTCACATGTTTTTCTCATTTTTGAGAATAGACACTTTTCCAAAGTAGGATACAGGTGGCCATCAGGTGCATGGGAAGATGCTAATATTACCTAATTATGAGAGAATACAGATCAAAACAACAATGAGAAATCACCTTACACCTGGGATAATAGTTATTATTCAAAATTCAAAAGGCAATAAATGTTGAAGAGGACATGAAGAGAAAACAAAACTGTACACTATTCATGGAAAAGTAAATTACTACAGCCATTGTGGAAAATAGTATGAAGTTTCCTCAGAAATTAAAAAATAGAAATTCCATATATTCCAACTACTCTACTTTGAGCATTTACCCCAAAAATACAAAAACATTTATTTGAAATATCTGCATTGTATATTTACAATATACTAGAGCTGGAAACACCCTAAGTGTCCATCAACAAGTGAGTGAATAAGATATATGTGAATTTTATACACAGTGCCTTGCCATTTGTCACAACATGGAGGAACTTAGAAGGTATTACGTTAAGTGAAGTTAATCAAATCTAGAAAAACCAAAACTGTATAATTTTGCTCATATGTGGTTTATAAAGAAACCAAGTTAATAAACTAAATAAAACAAAATTAAACTTTCAGAATATACAACCAAATTAGTGATCACCAGAACTAAAGAGCATAGAGTGTACAAACTGGGTAAAAGGAGACAATTAACAGTGACAGATACAATAGAAACTTAAGTGGTGATCTTTCTGTACTATAGAGAGATGTCAGTCTATTACTGCAATCCTAAAACTTAATACAATCTTCTAATGTAGTGTTACTTCAATTATAATTGTTTCTAAAAATAAATAAAATGATAAATTTTTAGGAAAGCTGAAAAAGAACAAAGAACTCATCGCATACATCCTCTGGAGGAGTGGAGAATACTGATATCCCGTTACGAAATTCATATGATGATGCCAGAATCTTCTGAGATGTCACTGGCTTAAATCTATCGATTTGTGTATTAGAGTCTATTTTTTGTGCATGTTAGTTTACAATGTAAACGTTTATTTTCACTAATGGGACAGTATTTGGAAAAAATCACTCTACACCAGGAAGAGATTAAATAGAAAACAAATCACTGCAGGCAACAGGGTCTACCTGAATGACAGTCACTCTGTGTGAGCTCACACAACCGGAATGGCTCAGGGTTGCCTCCTGGGTACATGCTGTACAATCACAGGGTGACCTGAGCTTTTAAGGGCACATGTTTTGTAAATGCTCCCTGTCACCACTTGAAATTCTTAATAATTCTTTTTAAACAAATGACCTGCATTTTAGTTTCGCCATGGGCCCCCAAATTATGTAGCTCCTTTTAGGGAAGCTTTTCTTCTCAGATGTTTTCTTGAAGAAGACAAAGAGGAGGGAAAATCTCTTCTATTTCAGTCTATATTTGTATTTATATTATTTTATTAGCAAATTCATATGAAAGTATTTTACAGAAACTCACAATTTTTGCACAATTATTTGCCAAGTAGGTGAAACTTAAGTTTTTAATTGCAGAAAACATGACTATTCAGATGTCAGCATTTTTTTTTTATTTCTTCTGTGGGATACTTACTCTTCAGTAAGTCATTTTAGATAAACCTTCTTGGTTCTGTAAAAAATTTACTTAGGCATTCACTTTTAATTATGTGGAAGGAAGACGAGTAGCAAGGAAAGGATAGAACCTAAACTTTTATTTTTAAAACTCTAATGAGCATTCATGGAGCTAAAGGAAGGAACCCAGAAGCCCAGTCTTCTTCCTTTATAAGCTTTATTGCTATCGCGATCAACATAAAATACATAAAACATCTTCTTCAACGATAGATGTGAATGGGAAAGTTTAAAATTTTGTTGAAAGATATAAATGAGAATATAAATAAGTTTAGAAAATACACCTTAATCAGGAAGAATCACTGTAATAAAGCAATAATTTTCCTCAAAATAGGTTATTTGATTTGATCATTCTACCAAAATCTCTAAGGTGTATGTGTGTGTTATTTGACAAGCTGTGTCAAAAAAGAATAAAGAATTACAAAAGACCAAGTAAGTGTAGCCTCTGCATATGAAGAAAAAGAAAAAAGGTAAAAGAGGAAAAGGAGAATAAAAGGAATTGTTCTCTACCTCAATTAAAGAAAGAAAGTCATAATCATTGAGACAATAGAGTATAGCTACAAGGATAAATAAATAGATAAATAGACTCTTCAAAAACTTGAAAAAGTATGTATTTTTTCCTATATGTATGTGGTAACTTGATATTGATTAAGGGAGAATAGTTAAACATTTCAATAAATGATGTTAAGAAAATGAGTTGTATAGAAAATAGATGAATGTAGACACTATGTTATACCACACACAGCATTTAATTCCAGAATTAAGATGAATTAAAAATTTAAATATGAAGTCAAAAGCATAAAATTCTCAGAAAACAACATAGAAAATTAATGTTGCATAAGAATTACTGAAATCAGAGAAAACATAAAACATAAAAAAGATACATGAGAATGTATGTTATGTTTAGCAAAAGTCATAAGAAGTGACTGAAAAAAAAAGTTACCTACTGGGGAAGATAATTGTCATACACTTATGACTGGAAGCATCAGGAATATACAAAGAACTATATACTAATAAGAAAAATATTTTAGTAATATTATTTTTCCTAAACTGAGCATGGCTACAAGAGTGGTGATTCTGAAATTCATAACATTTATTTCTTGTTATAGGAGCAGAAACATTTTCCCCTTTTGGTTCTCTTGTTAGTCTAATGATTAAGTTGACATAAGACAAATTAATAGGAGGAAAACAACTGATTTTGTAAATTTAGAGTCCCAGATATATGAGAACCAGCATCAAGTCATATAACTGAAGCGTCTTTGACATCCTGAGCTAAGGAAAGTGTTAGGAGGCTATGACTTCAAAGGAGAGGGGGAAATATTTGATAAAAAGAACAGATCTTTTGTAATAAGATATTTGCCTTGCCAGACAGATGGGTCATTAAATAATAACCTTTCTCTGGTAATATCTCTCTTTCTGAACCTGATTTCCTATTGAAATTCTCTCGGTAATTTAGGGAGAAGTAAAACTTTTTCTTGAATCTGCTGGTTCTGATTGCCTTCAGCTCAAAAACATTCAAATGCCAAATGAAACGATTTTGAGAGAACTATTCTATTGTTTCCCTTCTCTGTTAAAATATTCCACTCAATATTTTTTAATAAAATGTATTTCATGTATTATACTGCGTGGACTTGAGATGCAAATCTTCACTCTGCTCATATTTATCAAAAAACTAATTTGTTTATAAAACCAGATGATCACAATGCAGTGGGCTATGTACACTTGAAAGAACAAAGCCTGAATTGCTGTGGAAATCAGAAAAGGTCTGAGAAGTGTACTATCATGCAGGTGTTAGTGTGTTACGCTGAGAGAATATTTCAAAAATGAGTAAGTGAATAATTTAATAAAGGCCTTTCTGAACAGCAAGAGCAGAGTATTCAAAGCCTGTGAACTCTATAAAGAAACAGAGTTTTCATGAAATTTAAATAATATGGTATGGCTGAACTATAATATGTTCATAGAATATTAGTGAGAGATACAAATAGAAAAGTAGGCAAGACAGATCACAGCCAGTTTTTTATACTAACCAAGGAATTTGGACATTATGGTGTAAATAATGCACAAAGTACTATCAAATCATTTGAGACTGTTCAACAGTAGAAAGACATTTGAACTATGGATCAATATTGAGTTTTAGATGAACCAGTGAATAGTGTGTAGAGAACCAATCAGAGGAATTAAGACTTGAGAAATAAAACTATTTGTCAGATTAACCCAGTCTATGGGAGAGGAAGTGAAGGCCTGATTGAAGATCCATTTCTCACATTGATGAGATGTGGAGAGTAAGGAGAAGGAACTAAGATCACTCCAGATGTCTACCCGGAGAATTACAATGGTGATGTCACTCAATAGAGAATACAGAAGATTGAATAATTTTATTTGGCATATATAGAATTTTGGGTGTTCCCAGAACCACAACAGAGAGATAAATCACTGTTCTATTATATATGAATTGGCCCAACAAAAAAGAAACTAGGAGAAGGCAGTTAAGAATATGACTATAACAATGACCTTCAGCATTTGCCTTATTAGCTAATCAAGAGTGACATGTAATGCTGTGATCTTAGTTTAGAATTAACAGTCAAGGATTCATTTTTTAATTCTGTCTCTGTCACTATGAACCAGGTCAACAGTGGAAAGTGAATAGTCAATAATAAAACGACTCTAACTTACGGACCAAGGGCTATGACCTTCTAATATACTTTAACCAAGCAATTGGCAAATACAATTTCATTTCGTTTCACAAAACCTTGTTTAATTTACATGAAAATATCACAGGGATCCATAGCATGTTGGTCTTGTTCACATCTGTATACGTATTTAGTTGACATAATGACATAGGTCCTCAATACAATTTTCCTATGTGAATGAATAAATGTTTTCATGAATGAGTAAATCTTTCCAACAACCCTGGGGATTACCTATATTCATTTTACAAATGATAAAATTAAAATTTAAAAAGCTTAGTAAGTAGCTTTCTGGCCGGTGAACATTGCCATTCAGCTAATAATCACCCATGTTTAAATATTAACTTCGTTCAATATGTTTCCAGGGTACATATACGCAATGATTAGGCTTTCTTTTGTTTGTGGTCTAATTCATTGTGCTAAAAAGCAGTGATGAAGAAGAGAATTTAGATGATTCAGTTACCCAGGCAGCAACCACCATGTTCTATTTCACATTTTTTACGTAAAACTAACCTGTGATCTCCTTGTACATATACAAAATTGACATTGTGGTGATACCCGCTCTTGTCTACTGCATGGAAGTAAAACTCTTACTTTGGTGTTTTGTGCTTTGTTTTATTGTTTGTTCCTTGTAAATGAACCAGGGAAAGAAAACCAATGGATTATCTGTGTACTTTTCCTTATTACTCCTGTTTTATAATTTTCTGTGCTTTGGAGAATATATTAAAATGAAAAGCTTGGGTCATATAAAATTAAAGTTACCAACATTTTCAAACATGTGATGTCACAGTTTGCATACGCTTCTGTTTGTTTAAGCTAAAGTCTTGAGAGATTAGCTAATTACAGTAATTAAACGTGTTGATTGAAAATTTGCCAATGCCCACTGCACTTCATTTACTTCGACTCCTTGAATCCGGTAGTGGAGCCCACAGTCCAAAGAGAGAGAGATAAACAGAATTTCTTTCACTTTCTCTCATTTGCCAGACTCCTGAGTAAATAGAGACCAGAGGGCATCATTAACACCTCTGCTGGTCTGCTGTGCTCATGATGGGAGATAATTTCACACTATAAATCACTAGGGAAGTAGCTGTACTTAGTGGAGATAGGAAAACATTTATCACAGAAACTTTATGGCAGAATCAAATGTTTGGGGAATTCTCAGACTACTAAATGGAGGTAATTGTAACTATGAGAAAGAAAACTTTAGCTGATTCAAGAGAAGCAAACAATGACCTCTGCCTTAGCCTAATCTTTATTTAACATAAATACAACATAAATATATTTACAAAGTTAATACCCTGAGTGAAAAAAACAAGCCATCAGAGGAAAATCATTCCTTTCATTAGCATCACACTTCAACCCATTTGGCAAATTCAAGACTCTTAGATACTTATTTTGTTCCTTAATGACTAATTTCAAATCTTTACAGTTACAAGTCAATCATGTATTAAATAAATTATGATCCTGTTAGGAGGTGGTATAAAATAGAACAAAGTCAACTTTTTTCTTAGCAGGAAGAATTCTTTTCCTTGTGTTTAGTTGTTGCTTTGTCCTCTCTTTCCACTGGGTTGTGACTGGGTTATTAGCAGTCCTGTGATTTGAGTTTCTTTAATGGTTAGAACTCACCACATGACTCCTCTGTATGTTGTAGTTTCACTAAAAGCCCTTGTTTCTTGCTACCGGGGTTACTAACATCATAGGAGAGTGGATTTCACAAATAAAAATGTTTTTAGGCATGAGTACATGCAGAGGCTTGTCAAATAAACTGCTAAAATCTTCTATTATTATTTTGCTTTTGAAAACTGAAAATTTTAATCCTGCAAATGTAGCAATAACATGATCTTAGAATTTTATTAAAAACTATGAAGCAGAATAAGTATTCCATAATGAATTACTCCACTGTTTTTATTATCACACTTTATAATGGCCTGAATAATGTTCGTGATAGTCAACAGTAGGCCTCAGGCTGCGAGGGTGGAGGATCCCTGAGTTAGACTGTCAAGGCACCATTAGTTTAAGAACAACAAACACCAAAATTTCTACATTCCATGGCACAATTTTAGAAATAGTTTTTCCCTTTCTGGTTTAAAAATTAGTTACATTCAAATCAATTTTCCTTCCTTGGAGGAATAGCTCTCCTGTCCCAGGCACTGTGGCAGGTGCTGGAGATAAATGAGATCCTGCCCTCAGGACACACAGCTACAGAGCTCACTTTAGAAAACATTGCAGAATATATTATTCCATGAAATCTATGCCATGCTGTATATATCTAAAATTAACAATTCCGTTTTTCTTAAAGGTCTAAAATTCAGACTAAATGTAATCCAAAGAACTGCATTACTGTTTAAAATTGTAGATTTCTGAGTTTCAATCCAATTATCCCAACTGATTGTGACGTAGTTAGGGCTTCAAACATTAACCTAGGTAGTAGGTCATTAGAAAAATCTAGTTAGCAGTTTCAGGATAAACTTTTCTATAACAAACTTCTTTTTTCTATTCATACATTTATACTTTGTGTTTCTCAGTTGATTCTCATTCTGGGTCTTTCTTAACTATATCTGCTTCTAGAACATTTTTTAACTAACTTATGAGACATTATATAGCAAATGTGAAAAAATGTCTTCTGTTTTTTTATGTCACATTAAAAGTGAAGAGAAAAAGAATGTGTTTGATCACACTTAAATGATTTGCAAAATCTATATTGAAATTATGTTCTGGCATTTGTATAAATCTCCTAAATTTATAGCTATATATTGTCTATGTTTATGAAAGAATCATTGATGCATATTATGCCTTAAAATGATCATGGATTCTGAAAAAAAAAATTCTATTCATAAATCATACACATTTGTTGCCAAAATAAACTCATTTTGGTACATCTGCTTACACTTAACTAGGAATAAAATCAGGAATCCCCATTGTGTTCCCCATAGGGACCCCACTTCCTGAAATAGGAAAGGGAGTGGCATTTGTGTCCAGATTACTTGAACAACTCAAATCTGTATTTAATATTAACTATCCCCTTGAATATCATTTTATCCCTTTTTATTTATTCCCCTAAGATTGGACATTGAGTTACTTCTCTGTGCAGACTGTGGTGCTGAGTCCAAGGTACAATGATGAATAAACACAGCTCCCATCTTCTGCAATCCACAATCTAGTGAGTGCAGTGGGCTCTTTCATGACATGGGTAAGAGTACTGACAGGAAAGTGCATGGGCTATTTGGAAATTCAGAGAAATACACCTGCCTGGTCTAGGGGAGCTGAGATTCATGGAGAGGCAGCCCTCAAGATGAGTCTTTTAAAATAGGCAAAGTGGCCTAAAGGCAGGGGAGACGGGAGGAGGCATTTTAGGCACTTTGATGAAACACTTAGGAACTACTAAGAGAGCTGAGACTTGAGCCCAGACCTGTCTGTTTTCAAAGCCTTAGGAAGTGCCTCTGTGCTGGCTGCTTTAAGGCTGGCTCTGTGCTAGTGTGCATAGCTGCTGATACAAATAATTTGTCTAAATTTGTCATAGAGGCAGATAATATTTGTTCAGCAGACAGATATCAATACTATTTTGTATACATGTTGCTACGTTGTGTTTTATATATATTACATATACATATATATATAGAGAGAGAGAGAGAGAGAGAGAGAGAGAGATAGAGAGAGAGAGAGATAGAGAGAGAGAGAGATAATGTTTTAAAGACACAAAAATTTCTGCTCTCTCCCAAATGCACTCTATGTCAAACTCGGATGCGTGCAGACCAATAGTAGAATTGTGTCACCAAGTTAACTTCTTCTTGCGTGGAACTTAGAATAAGCCTTTCTTCTATTATTTTGCATAATTATAATTGTGGAGCCTATTAGGAAAGATAATGATGCAATTCCTGCACTAACTTTTTATTTAAAAAACTGATATGTAATGTTTGTCCACATCAGCTTCTCTGAACACACTACCTTGGCATAGTCTGAGCAAGTCCCACAATAGTGCATCCCAAGAAAATGACAGGAAAAAATACCAATAATGTGGGTTTTTTTAGTGTTTTTATGTTCAAGACTCCATAGTAAGTATCACTCACCTAATAAATAACAGCCCATTTAATAAATAGGATTGTCCTCATTTTGTAGGTGAATGAATTAAGCTTTAGAGTTTTTGAGTACTTTTGCTTAAAAAGAGCTAATAAATATTGGCCCCAGTATCTAAATCTGGTGTCTGGCTCTCAGAATATTTTCTTGACAACAGACCAGGTTGACACCCAATTATCCACATTATTTGTATTTATACCACATTCCCAGTAGCAATCAAGGTCAAGAAACACTGCCACACCTCATTAGGAAAACAATGACCAGTAAACAAGTTTTAGAGCTTATTAACTCAGTTATTGATTATATGACTTGGATATAATTGGAGAACATTTGCTATTGATAAATCACTATGATGACTTGACTTTTCAGATTCTAAAATCACTTTAGTTGATAAATAAGAGGAGAACATTTAACAATCATGAATCAATGATTTTTTTTCCTGGAAAAATCAAAGACAGAAACAAATTACAGTTTGAGGTTTATATGACTTTACAAAAGAACCAACTCAATGGAAAATTTTAAGTAACCAACTTAGAATGTTGGAGAAACATAAATTCACCAGGAGCTGAGACTTGGAAAAAAGGTTTTATTTAGGAGGAGGGGGAATGTGGAAAAAGAGGTCAAGACCTGTCAAAGACAAACTACTTTTTTAAATACTGTGAACAGCTGGCCATGTATTCAGTAACCTGTGAAATTTGAAAAACGCACATATACTTAATCTTAGAAAAAATATTCAATCTGATTCTTTTATTTTCTCTACTCCACTCCACTCCACTCTGGATTATAAACCTGATCCTTATTTTTACATGACCTGCACCTTACCCACTGAGCCACGGAGTGTATCCAATGTGATTCTCACATCATCTAGATTATTAAAGTACAGCACTCACAGTATCTTTGAATGATTTTTTGTTTGTATACTTCATATCTAAAAATAACTACATATTTTAAATTTAAAGCACAAATCCTTCTCCACATATCTTTAAGTTAAATTAATATTCAAGATCTTATTGACTCTGTACAGCAAAATAAAGGCTGGAAGTCATAGTTTCCCCCTTTCCTTGGCAAATATTCATGATGCCCCAAAGTCATATTGGATTATCAACTACAAGAGCCACGTTGAATATTCAATGAACTGATCTGTTAAGCTAGCATTATTATTAATAATAAGTCAATTCTAATAAACTCTTTTGAATCATTCCTTGAGTGGAAACGTATGTGAATTCTCTTCTTTAAGAGGAAAGTGAAAATGAGACTGCTTTGATGAGAATTCGAACTTGGAGAAAGAGTGCCATGTGGTTCCTG
The DNA here is from genome assembly GCA_004363575.1 of Solenodon paradoxus. Classification (NCBI taxonomy): domain Eukaryota; kingdom Metazoa; phylum Chordata; class Mammalia; order Eulipotyphla; family Solenodontidae; genus Solenodon; species Solenodon paradoxus. The sequence goes on along the minus strand of RJWH01004903.1, from coordinate 76,027 downwards.
GTGCTTCCTTTTATTTGCTGTAAATGTACAGAAAGTTAAGTTTCTTTCCATAGATACAACCAAAATCACTCTCACAGAGAATTTATTGGAAGGCTGTCTGGGACTCAGGGACTCCATGGAGACAGGAGAACTCAGTTTGAAAGTGGATAGACAGGCAGCTCCATTGTCAGGAAAGCAAGAACACTGACAATACAATCTGCAGAATGATTATTGGAAAGGAGATAAAATTTGGCATCGTTTGAGGATAATATCACTATAAATAATGAAAACCCAAACAAGCTAAGATGTTAAAATAAAATTTACTTGTCCTGACATGACAATAGTTAAGACCGTTGTACGAAGCCCACATAAATTCTAAGGACCCTCTTTCAGGACCTGCGTTGTGAGTAGACAACCAAGAGGAAAAACTAAACAAAATAATTAAAATGCTTCTTCTTGCCTGCCTGTCTCTGCTCACCTTCATCCCTGCCTGCATCTTTCCTTTAAAAAATAAAATTTACTCTACCTAGTAATAATGGTTATATAATATATATGACTTAAAATATTTATTCACAATAGGCAAAATGCACCCAAACAAGTACAAAATACTTAGGAATAATCTGAAGAGCAAGGTGCAAGAGCAAATAAAGGAAGCCACAGAAACTTACAAAGATATTTGAAACTGTGCAAATTCCCTTGATCTCTTTTTTTGTGTTTAACAAAATTGCTCTCACTCACGGAAAAGGTAGTTTTTGAAACTTGGAGTGATTAGGGGCCGCTTGGTTTAGCACACATGAAAGGGTTTTTCTTTTCTCATGTTTTTAAAATGTACTAGAATAAAAATATAATCAGATCAATGAAACAAAAGATAATTTTCAACAGAGTCTAATAGATTGAGGGATTGTCAAATCCTCAGATCATAAGGGCAGGAATAGAAAGTTACATGCAGGAATATACGTTGTAGTTCTGTTTAAAAGCAGCTATCTTGCCGGAACCTACTCATGATCATTAGTCACTATTACTAAATAAATAAATCCAAATCCCTCATGTCACTCAACATGACACAAATAACGTGAAGTCTGAATGAAAAACAGCTAAATTGCAGAGATGTTTATGATAAAGAATGTTTGTTCACTTTCTGTTAAGAGATCTTATTTGAAATCACTTTTTGTTCCTCTTTTTTTTCTTTGATATGCCACCCTAATAGGCATTCTGTATCTATTCTGACTCTCCCTTTTGTTATTATTCATGTTTAGCCTCTCTCTTTAGGCACATCCTGGAGCCCAACAGATGGATTTGGGGCACTTCATGAAGCTTATATTTTCATTCCTGTCACAACAGGCATCACCTTGAAATACAGTGAAATGATTCCAGGAATTTTCAAGAGCTTCAGTACAGGTAACAGTCAGAATCTTGCTTTAATCTTCATTATTCGTTCAAAAGATATTAAAATGGCCTAAGTGGTCAGTAATAGGGAAATGCTTTAAACATTTTTTGTACATCCATACAATATAACATGAAGTAATTATAGTAACTCACATGCTTTTAAGAATTATAAACAATAGTTCTTTCCAGAAATAAGCTATGAGAGATATTTTTATTTTCATTGTTTCTACATAACATTTTTATTTTTCCCTTTATTTTCCAAATATCCCACAAGTATGAGAATCAGAAAAATGTATTTTAAAAGAATAATACACTTAAATACTGGAATGTATAGTAAAGAATTCCAAGGCTTCGGTGGTACCTAGGTTGAAATATATAGATATTGATTTATAAATATCTATGTATATTGGGGTTTCTCAAGGGGTTATATAGATATGCATATATGCCATGGTATAGATATCTATATCTATACAATCCATATAGCTATCTATATCCATCTGTGGATAGATATATAGATAGATATATAAATGGTATAGATGAAATAGATCAATATAGATACAGATAGATATAGATATATATAGAGAGAGAGTGTTTGGGGGAAGAATGTAAATTTCTGGCAATCAACAATCTGTCATTATAGTATGAAAATACTAGAAATAACCAACAAGTCTTAAAATATTCCAGGAAACTGTCTTCCTTTTCATCTCTTTTCATGCCCTCTGGACTGAAAGGTTAGATCAAGACTATATAAAGATCTATATTTGTCCAAAATTAAAACTGGAGAAATAAACTCTTTATATACCAAGATACATGTTTTAATAAATTTTAAATACCTCTCCCCCTCTCCCTTTCTGTCTTTAAATGAGGAAACCTATACATTCCAAATGAATCTGCAAGATCTGTTATGAGATACCTTGTCCCATTCTATGACAGAACAATCAGAAGACTAAAACTATGCAATTTTAAGCAATATTTGAATTGCAAATACTTGCCCCCTGATAATGATAAAATTTGCTATGAAATTTGAGTGTGTGTTTTAATAAGTTCTATCAGTAATTATACTCAACGTATACTTTTTCTCATCATTTCCTCCTCTTCCTTCTTTCTTTTAATCATGTCATTGACATATTGAAGTTACAGAGCAGCACATCCATAATCACTCTTTAGATGTACTTTCTAATTAATTATTGAATGTCAAAAACATTCCTACCTGATATCACATAGAATAGGGATGTTTGGCAGGAACTCAGGGTCTAAATAAAAGTAAGAGATGGTGAGGGGTGAAATGTTCTATTTAAGAAGAATAAATTAATAGAAAAAATTTTAAATCCAATATGAAAATCTTTATGCCTTGCTCTTTGCACATTTAAAATGTTAGGTTCCCAGATAAAACCCAACCTACTCAGAAGCTTCCTCAGTGTCATATTTGCATGCCCTTGTTTCAGACAAATGGAACTTTAAGCATGGTATCTTAGAAATTGACAATACTAATGCCACTTCAGTATATTAATATGTCTAACATTTTTGAATGGGTATTTTAGCTTATAATTTGTTTTAAATCATATAGGTTTACTGGTTTAAATAAGTCCCCCATGATGATATAATGAGTTGAATGCCTATCTTAGAGCATAATATAATGACGCTTGTTTCTATTCTTCCAGTTATAATAATTTAACTAAATAGAAATAATTCTTTTTTCTATAGAGAAATATCTAAGTTGAAAATACAATAGTAATATAGAAAGTTAATAAATCTCTCTTTAATCATCTAGCTAAGCAAACAGCTCTGTGCAATCAATCTAACCACTTAATGTTTGAAAATGACATATGAATTGAAAATATATTGATAGGAGTTACAGTTTAAAATAGACTTTTCTAGCAGAACAGAAACTCATTGGCAGAATGCCCCCAATTTCCCAAAAGAAGGCCATCAGCAATATTTTCATCTTAACTTTTGTGTCTGAGCCCATCGGCCACCTATGTCTAATTGTTCAGACTCTCATTCCCATAGGAATCTATGTAACTCCTGACCTGAACCCAATTCACAACCTACTTTTATTCATAAACCCTTTGAGGTGCCCTCTGGAATTCATGATGATCACTCTAGCTTGCCAGCCTTCTTGTAAACACTGACCTTGCTCTGTTTCAAGGAAACTTGTCTCTTCCCTGAGGATACCTCATCCCTTGCAGCCTTACTAAAGATGTTTTTTTTTCCTCAGGCCCTTTTATACCATAGGACCCGGAGGAAAAGAAAGCTTCCTCTTGCATCCATTGTCATTGCAAATCATAATCTCTCCTTGCTTTCTAACTTCCCTTCAAAACTTTGAAGTCTGTGTTCCAGCTATCTCCTGAAGCTGGAGACATCTACAGATTCCAAGTCTCTTCTCTTAGGTTTATTGAAGATGCTAGCTCCAAGTATCATTCTCTCCAGCTCTACTTCCATCAAAATTGTTGATAATGTTTTTATCTACATAAAGGTTCTAATAATGAAATTCAACTCCTTAATCTGAGCATTCAAATAAGCATGTCCTCTATATCATTTCACCTCACACTGTCATGGCTATGCTGTTCTTACAGGCAAGGTAGCAATGAGCTACCAACCAGGAGTTCAGTGACTTGTGTAAAATAAGTGTTTTTTAATCAATGTTCAGAGGACAAGTTCTATGAAATAATTTTGAACCCATGGATACAACTAAGAAGAAATTATCGAAATATGAATCTCTTACTAGCAAATGTGCAAATAATACTCCCAAATTTTAGGCATAATTATCTTTTGTGGTAAATGGTGTTGTTAGACCAGGGACATGTGATAATCAAAAAAAAGGACAGAAATAATCCTGATTCATCTGCATCTACTTTACAATTTAAATTTTTAATTTTCCCTCTTCTTTTGAGATTTACTTTTAAATTCTTGACGTCAGCACAGTTTCTCAGCTAAGAATGGACTGGTTTCCTCTTCACCACACTTGCATCAAGATAAGAAATATGAAAAATTCTATGGAAGATGTAAACAGTATTTTCAAATGAAGATTCTGAGCAGAGATGTTTATTCCATTCACACTCAAGTGTGAAGATTAGTTATGAGTAAAAGGAAAGGAGGTTCACAGATGTCCATGAAATAGACAGTCATGAAATGGGAAGGGGAAGGTTTGAAAACAAATTGTAATTGCTAGTGTCCAGGTGACTAGAGTCTTGGAGAGGAAGAATATATATAGATATGGAAGAGAAATTACTCAGCATATTCGAACTCCACAGGAAAAACGGCTAAGCTCCAGGGAAGATTTACAGAGAGATCAAGATTCCCATTCCTTAACCTAAGGAAAACAGGCAACTCTTCAAGGAAAAGACAGTAAGATGGTCTGGAATTGCAATAGCACTGAACTTTCTACCAGGTATAGGTTCTGGTGTGGAGTGTCCTAACCCAAATGCACAAGCCTAATAGACATGCAAAAGGAGTCCTGAAACAAAATGCACACAAGCTAAGTATATGGGGAACTAAAGGCACTTGACATATTAAAGGAAACTAAGAGTAAAAAAGTATCCTCGACCCAGAGAAACCAGAATCTGAATGCCTCGTTCGTTTGTTCTGATTTTTTTACGTGACTTTGTTTTTTTCTATTTAGTTATTTTGCAGCTAAATATAATGAAAAATTAGGACTAGATACATGGGTTGCCATAATCTAGGATTTGATTTTGGCTCTAGAACTTTTTGTGTGTATTCTGCAGTATGATATACAGATTGATTTGTGAATCTGTTCTCCTGTGACTTAACCAATATTGCAAGATAATGAAGCCATTTAAAAAACAAACGCAAAAATAATTCATGCCCTTGAGAACTTACATTCCAGTTGGAGATGGGAAGAAAAGAAACACAATTAATAAATAAAATGTTGATCTGCCAAGAGAAAAATAAGGCAAGAAGGATATAAAATGTTTGGAAAAAGGCTTGAAGTTCAAAATAAGGAAAGCACAGAAGACTAACTAGGAAGGTAACTGACATAAATGCCCGAAGAAAGGCGCTATCACATGGCTCTCTGCGGGAAGAGCAGTCAGGCAGAGGGTACAGCAAGTGAGACCCTGAGGTCCATCATGCCTAATATGTTGGAAAAATGCTTGGAGCAAAGTGTACAAAATAGAGAAGAGAGGGGAAGACCAGAGACACTACGTGAGAGTACACTGAAAAAGATCATAGTTACCACCTTTAGCTTCACTTTTGAGTAAGTAGGGAAGATGTGGGCAGGTCCTGAACTCAAAAGCATGATCTGACAGATACTAAGAGAATCATTCTGGCTGCTGTACTGAGAACAAGTCAGAGGACAGGACAAAATGGAGCAGATGACTAACAAGCTGCCGCCATAACCTGATGAGACAAGATGGAGGGCTGAGCAGGGACAGAAGCTGTGGGTGTGGAGAATGGTGGTCAGATGAATACATTCTGATTGTAGCAGGACAATTTTAAGACTGAATTGAGGTTGGTAGGTTAGTGAGTGACATAGAGAGGGTTTTGTTTTGATCAGCTTGAATGGTAGAGGTCCCACTTACTGAAATAGAGTTGGTAGTTGGAAAAGGGAAGAAGCAGAAGGTCAATTCAAACATGTGAAGTTACTGCTGTGTGCTAAAGAGCAGGAAATCGAAAGGTCAGCTGCCTTGTTCAAATTCAAGCTTCCATTCACTGGTTCTGCATGGCTACCTACCAGCTTTGGGCTGTAGTTTTCTATCACCTGGGAGATCATCAGGCGGGAATAAGTCAGTTTTTGTAACGTGTTGAATATTTGTCAAATAATTAAACATTCAAGAGGAATAAGAAGGACATGCATTAGAAAAATGAAGGCTTATCTCTAAGAATGCACATCTAATTAAATCAGTATAAAAAGATGTACTCTAGAGGTTCATGCAGGCAGAGGGACAGAAGGGAATAGGGGTTACAAAGAGGAAAATAATGAGAAAATAAAACAAAAAGAGACAGTGAGTCTTAAGAGAAGTACTTGTCTTTATTAACTACTATTGTCCCAGGACCTAGAAAATGCCTACAACATGTGCTGTGCATGAAGATGAATAGAGGACTGAATGAAAGAGTAAATGAACTGAAGAGTTCATCAACTAATTTTTTGTCCACTGGGCCATAAAAATGCAAGTTCATACATGTAGTGTAGTTCTGAATTGCAAAGTAAAGGAGAAAATCTTAGCGGCATCCAGATAAAAATCCTTGGATGCTGGCAATGATATCGCAAAGTTTTCATATGTACAAACTCATCAATTTGTGCACATTAAAAGTGTGCATTTCTTTCCATATCAATAATATTTCAATACAGCTGCTATAAAAATAATAAGGGAATGGTAAAACTAGTATAGAACTTCTCATGATTGATTTTAATTTCAGAAAGCAGTAGAATTAACTTAGAACTGATTAAGAAAATAGAATGGCGATTTACCAACCCTATACTCAGGCAAAACAGTAATTTTATGAAGGTAGAAGAAAGACAGCAAATATACATTTCTGAATAACTTCTGAAAAACTCTAGGGAATTCCATAGCAATGGAAAAATTAAAACAAAACTTCAAAAGATAAAGAATAAGGCAAAGATAAAGAATAAATGTAACAATCATAAGATCTAAATTTAAGATTTAGTTTAAATCAAAAAGCACATAATATAGCAAATGCAGTTTTTGTTGAATAAAGTTTTTAAATAAAAAAAAATCAAAAATACTCTTAAATTAACCTGGAACCTAAATTCTCAACTATCCCAGTAATTCCCAATTGTCACCAGAGTTAGTGAGAGACTGACAATTTAAACATCTTTTCAGGATCACAAGATGCATAGCTAATTAATTGTTGAAAGTTTCTCTAGTAATATTTTTAAGGTTTAAAATGCTCATAATACTGTTTGACAAGGTGGCTATTCAATAGCTTTTTGTAATAACAACAAGTAAAAAGTAAAAGAGCCTGAACTTATAATCCATACATAGAATCCAGTAACACATGGTAATTGTTCAAGAAGATGCTACTAGATGAATTATTTCTTTTTATAGACATAGATGTCATCGGTATTTTGTCAACTAAAGAAAAACTATGTAGAGTGTTTTAAAACAGTATATATAGCCCACACACACTTTTGTATAAAAATGAAACACAGGTATGTTCCCATTTATTAATATTATTAACTTTGTTGAGATTGAAACTTAAAAAAAAATCAAACAACAGAAAAAAAAAAAATTTCATCAATAATGTATACTGGGTGGCAAAATAATTGGTGATTTTTGCATTTGCTCTATAATTTTATCTATTCCAAGTTTTTGTCAATGAGAATATTTCATTTTCATATACAGAATAAATATTTAATAAAATTAAATATATGTATCTCTGAATTAAGTTTCAAATGAAACTTTTTAAAAATGGTAAATAATTATTAACAAATTTATGCTGTTCTTTGCTTTCATAAACCTTAATTTGAGTTACTTACCACTTTCACCTTCCTATTAAAATAAAACTTTTAGGAACTTTCTGACACAAACCTATATCCTGTTTAGCCATACTACACAAATTTGGAAACCAAATAAGAAATGGGCTTGATAATAATTTTACCCCAAAAATATGTTTTCCATTCTGTAATTGTTCAGTTTTCTTCATTAAAATACAAAGAGTATTTTTGAAAAAAACATATTTTAAAAAGAAAGAGATACAGAGGGCAGGAGAAAAAGAATTTCTAAATGTTTAAGTCATGATCTTGAGGTGAGAAACCAATGGAAACAAACCATTTCTTTCTTGAAAAACAGGAAAATGGTAAAACCATGTGAATACAGAGAGAAGAGCAACAGATGGAAGGAAAAATCATCTCCAGGAATATTATAGCACATAGAGTATCCCTGAGAATGTTTCTGCTATGTTAGATAAGATAATATCAGATTTAGGTCACCCAAGCTGAGAGATCCTTAAGCTAATTGCTGTCATATGGGGCATGCAGAGACTTACACTAAAGCATAAAGTCATTCAGAAATGTGCCAGGATTTTTCCCACCAAATAATATTTGTGCAATTAAGATTTGACCTCTATAGTTTAATATAGAGCATTAATAATATGCTTTCTCATTTTAAAATTTGTAAAAATCTCTATGAAGACTCCTTTTTTATTATGTGAAAACAAACCATCATACACAGTATGCAAGATCTTTCTTAGTTTAAAAGAAAAAAAAAGATTAAAATCTTGTTGCAACATTTAAAATTTCTTAGCTTTTCACAGATGATTTTTTTTTATAAAAGTGAAACATTTTTAAAAGCGCAAGTAAAGCAAGCTATTTACAAATTCATAGCTATCTCAGCTACTTTTACTCAAGTATTAATAACTAAATTACAGAACCTTTGTTATTTTTTGCATTATGTAATACTAAATTTCAATGTTTAAATAACTACCAGATATTAAGTGGTCTTATTGCCTTCAGCATTCCCCCAGTAGCGGATTACCAAGATCTCCTGGCCAGTTTCTAGAATTTGCTGTGGCTGCTCCACGCATCAGACCTACTGTCTCAGGTCAGAGTCATGAGCAGCAGCAGAAACAGCCGTAGAAAGGAGGCCTCTGCTCTGTCTCTGGAGCAGCTGTGCTGGCTGGAGCCTCGGCTGCTGTGTAAGAGGCCACAGTTAACGTGGACAGAGTGACGAGATATTAAAATCTGAGAGAGGTGATCTGGTAAGAAATCTTTCTGAAACAAGGTAACTGTTTAATAAAGACAACTACAACCAGGAGGTGCTTTGCTCTGAACCATCATCAGGTAGTTATCAATGAGTAAACTAAATAGAGAAGGTAAATATTACCATTGCTTTAAAAATAATCTCAAGCATAAGCCACCAGTAACAACAGTATTTAAATGAAAACTTAGGTCCATTGAAATTACTTAATTGTATATTGATTTGAATGAGAAGTATTCCTACATATAAGACATGTGTACAAAGGAAAAAGCAAAACAAAACTAACACTTAGAAACAACTTGCTTGCTAAACAGATGGCCTGTACCCACCAAAGGAATCTTTTTTTAATTTAGAATGTATTTAAACATCTTATAATTAGAAACTAATTAAAAGCAATGGCTTTCAAAAAAATTTAAGTACAATATAAATAAATCATTTTATAATGTGACTCCATATACCACTAAGTATACATCCACTATAGAAGCAGAGGTCTACATTAAAAAACTCACTTTTTAAAATTCATTTCTCTCCATTATGTTCTATTTTATTCTATTTCCTCTTTTAAGTTACTGAGATTAACACTGCAATAATGTGACTAATCACAATTAGAAATATATTGCTTTAGAGGTTGTATGATTGCATATATTAGAACTTTAATATTTTAATCCCTATGTGTAAAATTTGAAAAATTACCCTTTTTTAATACATGAATTGGAAACTTCAATATAGAAAATTAAATACTTTAAACATCCACTTCATCATTTGCCTCTATTACTTTGTCAGAGGAAATTAGAAAAAGTAATATGATAGACTGATCATTGTTCACATTTCTTCTCTCTACTGGCAACCATACCCTTGTCTCTACTTTGTTGGGCATGGGAGATACTTCCTGTCCTATAAACTTAAGTTTTGTCATTTAACTTATTTTGGTCAAAAAGATGTTGACAAAAATTTAAATGTGCCTGTTGCAAGTCTAGTGTTTTGATGGGTTCACATGTCATGAGTGTCCTCTCTGCTGTCACCATGCAGAGAACATGTCCCAAAGAGGCCCATGGGCCCAAGGAACAGAAGAGACATGTGGAACATCTTGTGAGTCTCAATTCCTATTACTTAGAGTTACTGTGTTTTGGGTGGTTTGTTGCACAGCATTTTCAGGACAATAATCAATGGAGTCGACAAGATTTCTAAAAATATTCACTGAGATCTATCACACCGTTCTCCTGGCCTAGGATCTCCAGAGAAAATACACCATACGTATGTTACCTGTGGTAGAAATAGCCATCAATAAGAGCTTCAATCTCAAAAACAAGAGCGTGAAATGAAAATTGCCCTTTATTAAGTGAGGATGATCTTTTACTAAATAAATATCACTCCTGTTTCAGAATTTCTATAAATAGAAGGCTAAATCACTAAATAATACCCAAGATTACTTCCAAACAGTATCCTGACAATAGTCACCGTTCTAAATATGAGTTCAGTGTTTGCCTGAATCCTGCCTGTATTTGTGTGTCGTTTTGTGATTGAGTTTTCTCTGCAAGTAAGCAAGGTGCTGCAAATATTGAATGTATTAATTAGAAACGTTTAGACTATTAGAAATGTATGTTCACATCTGCTTTGCTCATCACCTTCTCTTCCAAATAGTGCCTGGCAAACCACAGTTGTACAATGCATACTTATAAGTTGAAGGTTGCAAGTTGATGCTAAATTTCTGATTAAATTATTTTTAAGTTTTTAAGTTTTTTTTTAATCAAAGTATTACACTGTAATGAAATTCTCATACTTTCCCTATGTTCATTATAAGAACACTCTGCTAATCAATCTCCTTCTCAATGTATGTCATGGTCTTTCTTTTAATCTGAATTGAAAGAATTACTGGGAGATAGGCTAGCAATATACAGAAAATGGTGAGACAGATACCCAAACATACTCACAGGATAACAGACAGAGGCTTAAATTGAAATAGAAAGGATTATAAGAGTGCAGAAGAGAGATCTTAAAAAGGTATATGATAGCCAGGAACAAGTATAGACAGATCCCGCAAAAAAAAAAAAACAAAACAAAATTAAAGTCAGAAGACTTTACCAAAAGGCTAAATTTAGAATAGGCAATTCAAGCTGGTTTTATTCAGTCTGAATAAACTAATTTCACAGTTTCCAGTTAAAATCCTTCCATCTGTAGCAATCATGTTCTAAAATTTTAATCTCATTCAAGTATTTTCGCTTTATCAGCATAAATGTATTGAGCACCTACCTTAAGCATTCACAGTATCTCTCTTGTTGAATATACAGACACAGTTTAAAAAAAACAAAAGCTAGCAAATGTATTGATTCCCACTATCCAAGTAAAATGAATTCAAGTCAATGATTTTCTTTACTTTTTTCCCTCATTTTGAAAGAACAAAATTGAAGTATCTTAATTTATATTTGGAATAACAAAACTATTTTTATGAATAGCATGTTTGTATAGGTATATTAATGAAGCTTTTTAAAATATATCTGAAATGTTTCTACTGTATGTGAATAATACTAATTGAGCATTTATTATGAGTGGAATATGCTAAATGCTTAAAAAAATTTTCAATGTTGACAATAAAATGTGAAGTAGATAATATTATCCTCATTTTATAGAATATGAGGATCATGGGAGCATTTAACTGGCTTTTCCAAGGTCATAGTACCAGCAAAGGGAAAAACCTACAAGACCTACTTCCAAGGACAAATTTAATTATATTTATAGCAGTTCAGGTTGAAGGAGATATCACAATTTCACATAACCACTTAAGTCATAAAAAAGTGATGAAATGGGCTGAGTGATGGAGGAAGGAGAAAGTAATAGGGATTATACACAGTATTATCACTTTCTTTTTGCCATTTTTTCTCAGATGTGAAAAAATATATTTAGGAGACATGAGAGTAAGTCTCTTAACTGACATAGACAGGAGGATGATTCTCACCTGGTGGAGATGATTTAATCACCAGGAATCTTAAAGTAGTATTTGGAAACATTTTTGATAGTCAGGACTCAGAGAGCAGGGTATGAAGGTACTGAAGGCAGTTAGTGGGTCGAGGTTAGAGAAACTGCTAAGTGTACTATAATTTACTTTAGGAAACTTCTGAGTTCTTTCTCTGTCACTTTGAAATGCATGTAAATATTTAAAAGTCAAATAAGTCTCTCTGGAGTTATGACCCAGGGTTGTCTTGCTCAAGGAGTTGGGAACCATCTCTTTGAAACGTAATCATTAAGGAAAAACATGTCCTTATCTCCCAGTTTCTGTGAGATAGTAGAAGCCTAACCCCCAAAGAGAACTTCCTTTAATGTGCAAAATATTCTTTTGTCATAGAAGTATATTTTTTCTTTGATTAAACTCTAATTAATAATTGTCATCACATCTGCGAAGTGAATTAATGATGAAGATGTATTTCAAACGGTGCTGCTAGTCCTCTGAATTGAATACTAGTTATTGTTTATTATGATAACATATACAAATCACTAAGTGTTCTTTAGAGAAACAGGAGCCATAAAAGGTAGACACACAGATTAGATAGATAGATAGATAGATAGAGATGTAAATTTATTATAATAAATTGACTCGGTTCATGTAATTATGGAGACTGAGAAATCCTGGGATCTTCATGGTGAGCAGGAAGTTGGAGACCCAGGAAAACCGTAGTTGAGCTTTTAGTCCAAAGACCCACAAGCTCTAAAACAAAGAAAAGTTCCATTTGAGTCAAAGGCAGCAAAAATCTAATGTCTATTTCAAAGACAGTCAGGCAGGAGGAATTCTCTCTTACTGGCTGCGGGTGAGGTGGTGTCAGTCTGTTTGTCTGGTTCAGTCTTCAGCTGATTACACAGGTCCACCCACACCAGGAGGGCAATTTGCTTCACTCAGACTATCACTTTTAACGTCAATATCATCCAATAGTATATTCACGGAAAAGGTCATAATAATCTTTGATCAACTATGTCGCCCCGTAAGATTAGCCATCACAGTGCATGGAAGCAGCTTTCCATAGGTTAGTAGTGTTCAGGTTCACCTAACAATGCATGGAATGGGCTTTATTTACTTGACTACAAAAAGGCGGAATTTCTTTCTGTCTTTGTAATCTTTTAGCAAATTGTCTGTGATATGCATCACATTGCAGTCAAATGTTTATTTAGTAATACAATTGTTTTTCTTTTACCTTTCTGGATTATTTTCCTGGTGGGAGGAGTAGAACTTTGCAAGGAAGAGATATTCTTTCCTCTCCTGTTACTCTTTCTCTTTCCAGTTATGTGAGCATGTTAACACTGCCATGACAGGCTGGGTGGCTAAAAAAAGGACATTTATCTTCTCAGGTTATGGAGACTGGAAGTCTAAGATTGGCGTGTTGGAAAGTTTAGTTTCTCCTGACACCTCTATTCTTGCTCACAGGTAGATGCCTTCTTGCTGTGTTCTCACATATAAGGTCCTGATATCATTTTATGTGTCATGTTCCCTGTTCTAATAAGGACCGCAGTCAAGACTGAATCGCAGCACACCTAATGGCTTCATTTTAAATGAATCACCTCTTTCAAGGCCCCCCTCTCCAAATATCACCACATTCGAAGGACTGGGGCCTGCAGCTTTCACAAGTAGATTTGGGGTTGGATTGCGGGGCCCATATCACCAGTTTATGTCAAGTAATACTTATTCTTCAATATCCAATTCTCGTACTATTTAATCATATAATTAAAATCAGTTTCTCATATTCCTTCACTCTGTACATTATCTTTTTTTACACACCGTCTTCTAAAGGTTATTCACTTACATTTGTTACAAATTATTTTAAATAAGTAATGCTACATTATAAACATTTTCTTGCAACTATTTGCAAACAATAGTGACTGAAGCAATGAATAAACATGACTATTATTCAATAAACATTTATTTATAAAAAGATATTTAACCCTTCATACAGACCACAGAAACGTGTCATTTCATACGATGACTCAAAGCAAGATGGGAAATTAAAATACTTACTATCTCGTAAATATAGAAACAATGAAGTGGAAGACATGTCACAGCTAAAGGAAAATTTCAGTTGATTAGGCAAAAATAAGTAAAAGGATACCATTTTTTACAATTGAATTTGGGTTTCAAATTTAACTTTAGCTCTTTCCTACTGACATAAAAAGAAAGCATTTCTTTGTTTTGAACCCGGAGCCCCAGTCTCAAATATGGGTTCCTGGACTTCTCCTACCTGCACCTTAGCTGCCTGAAGCACAGGGTTGTGCCAAAAAAGAAAGCAATTTTTTTTACAGCAAGAAACGGTATAAACCCTGTCAGTCTACCATGGACATGGTTGGTTATTACTTGGAAACTATTTCAGAAATGACTTAGGTTCAAGGAGAATTCTCTGAGAAGGGGAGTGAGTGGGAATCTCCCTCTTTACCAATTATCTCTATTTTATTTTTCTTTTTTAAGGAAGACTGCAAATGATAGAAAGTAGGCAGGCAAGCAGAGAGCAAGGGAGTGGAGGAAAAATGATTATTTATTTCATAGAGTTGTTCATCCACAGGACTCAGCTGTGAAATCTGGGACCTCAAGAAGTGTGTGGAGAGCACTAGTGAGCAGTCACAGATTTCACTCCATGCCACCAAAGGTTGCCAATCCGTCGATTTATACACGAAGCTAGCAAAGATTTTTCTGATGTCTGTCTTCCTCTGTTTTTCGCAGATCTCTCCCGATGTTTCCATTTTAAACCCCATTTTTTTCAGGAATACAGGGTGAATGGCTGTTGATGACCCCGTTTTCAAGAGCAGAACAAATATGGCGATGCCCAGAGATACTGGCCATTCAAAGGACTTAGACAAAACAGGCTTTCACATCATAAAGTAATGCTAAACTTGTGTGACGCTAAGTTTTTAGAACTCAAGTCAAAGTTCATCCAATCAAAACCTCTAAGAAGCACGTTGTACAAATATTAACTCCTAGATGATATACCACCATACTGGCAGATGGGTCTCATTCGCTTTGGCAGGAATTCAAAGTTCCTAAAAGGTGTTGATGCTTAAATAGCTATTAACACTGATAAGAATTGTTGTTATTTTACTGTGACTGACCCACCTGAGAGAACTGATTTCAAAATAGAAAAATCAAAAGAGCTCACTCTCCTGTTAATACATTTTCATTGATCTTTCTCAACTTATCACCTAAGTTGATTTTTTTTTAAATCCTTCTCTATGTCAACACTCTTCTTTCCATATCTCAAGGAAAATTTTTATTATCTTTCCACATTATTGATATAAGCAGCTAATTTCAGTCTTTATTCAGGGATGGATGGGTGCTTTAATATTAGTCATGTACTTTCACTTTAGCCTTCACCCTTCTTTCTCTCAAAGACTGAAAACTATAAAAGCCACAAGGCTGACCTTAAGAATGTGGCATGTTTTTCTTATAAAGGAAAAGATGCACTTGGAATCTGACTTTAATCATCATTGAGCAACAAATCAGTGTCTAGCACTTCAATCAAACAGGAGTAATAACATCAGGATTAGACTGAGTCCCTGAGGTATCCTGATCTAGCACATTTGGATAAAAAAACACTTTTGTAACCTAGAACAGTAGAGAGAACTTGAAAATGAAGTTGAAAGTCTCCAACTTAAGGATCTGATCACATAAGTTAGAAGGTATGTGTCTGACACATCCATCTGTCGGGTACAATGGAGGAAAAATGTAGTGACTGTGAAAAACAGAAAGTTATATTTTAAAATTTTTGTTTGATAAACTATAAAGTGCTATATACAAAATAGTAATGAAACCCTCTCTGGGGAAGAAAATGCTGGTCAAAGTGCCTTCAGTTAGATCCAAGGGAAAAGCAGGATAAGTTAGGAAACAGCTATTGGCTTGAAAATGGTGGCACAAAGGGCTGACTCATATTTGTTCTGCATCTATGTCCAGTGTGTGTCCTCATATGTGTTTTGGTCTGAGCATGTGATCATGAGGGTATATCATGCCTATGTGCACATGGGTGAGTGAACATGTGTTTTTTACATGTTATTTTTAGAAGCTTCATCTTTAATTTTTTTAAAAAGTGCCATAGTTTTCCTGGACATTAAGAATTTTTATGACTTCCCTCTTTCTCTTCCTTTATTCCTATCCCTTCTTTTTTTAAAAGGAAAAGTGAAATCAGAAGAGAAGGTGAGCAGAGACAGGCAGGTAGGAAGAGAGAGGAGGAAGAAGCCCTTTTTATCTTATTTAGTTGTTTATCTGGGTTGTTCCCTCCAGCCCCAGGATGTAAACCTGGGTCGTTGGGATGTATGTGGAATCACTAGGCAAAGGTGACTGACCAAACGTTACTCCACCAGAGGATGCCTACTCCATCCTTTTCAACATTGTTTCCTGTGAGAACTTATGTACATTTCTATGATGTTCCTTGGATTCATTAAGGAAACCTTTGGTAACATAATCAATCTCAGTTTTAAAATTTTTTAATCTCTACATTGTCATGATAATGATGGTATCCAAAATAACAGCTCTACCCTGGGGCACTATTAATTTAAAGGTTAATTTTTGCATAATTTATGTTTTGGTGGTAATTGTCTTCATATTTAAAGTGCTTTTTAATTTATTAAGTCCCATATTATATTTTAGTATTTTACACTTCATTTTTATTATACCAATATTAAATAGCTAAGAATACTATTATCAACATATATGTGTGCATTGTAAACTGAAACCATTGTACACAAAAGCAAGCCGCCTACTAGTGGATGTGAGATATTTTCCACATCTAAGAATTTTTCTCTGTTCAAAAGCAAAAACTGAATTCATGCATTGCAACATGCTCATAAACATCCCTATTCCAGAGAATCAGAGATGTGAGGAAGGAGAGGTTGATTTTCAGAATAACATCCCGACGACATATTTCAAAACAACTTTGACACACTGATAGAAATTTCTAGTTTAATTTTTCCATAGTTTCTTCAATTATTTGAATCATTTTTCCAAATTTTTAAATATGTGTTTCTATGTATTTTAGATAAACATCAAGTCAAATAAATATATTCATGTTTTAAGAACCAGTTGGCTAGTAGTGTCATTTTATGTGCTTGATTCTGAAACACTTGCTACTTACTCTGTTACTATTTAGTGTATAACCCCTTAAAAGTAGAATTCTAAAAAGTACATATGAAATTCAAAGGAGGAAATGAGGGGGTCAAATGAGGAGGAAACAGTTAAACCACAAGTTTCAGTTAATCTAATCAATTCAAATTTTACTATATAGACTGAAAGTAAAAATATCAAATTATTTGATATTTGCAAGGTAATTGTAGAAAGTTTTGGTACAAAACTTTTCAGATATAAATGTTGAGACTATTCTATGAAAGTTATGTTCCATACAGCAAAAAGAAAGACCTATGACTTTAATATCCTCTGTGTTAAAGCTATATTTCATGTGTGTATATACAGCAAATAAACTGTGACAGTCAGCATTCAAGATGACCAGCAATGGGCCTCCCTTCCTGATATTCCGTTATGATTCTCACCCACATTGTACCATTGTTTGTCTGTGTGACTAATAGTGTATGGCAGAAATGATGTCACTCCATATTTGCTTATAAAAATTTGTTATTTTAAGGTCTTAAATTTTGGGGTAATTTGTTATTCCTCAATGAATAATTAAAATAATTGTCAATATTCAGCAGAATACAAGTATGTAGATGTTTTTTGAAGGCTAATATGTTAAGACTAGTATACATCAGCCTCTTTCTTTACTTTAAGTAAAAATTGCATAACAATATTGGAGATCGCCTTGAAATTCCCTCTTCCTAAATATATAGTGCTTTCTAATTTCGAATGTCTTTTAAAAATTCAATTACCTATACCCAAAAGCACAACATACATTCTAATCAGAAATTTACTAGAGAATTTTTTAGGCAAAGCATCTGCCACAAAAATATTTATTTTAAGATCTTTTATTACTGGCATGGGTCAGCTTTTCTAAGTATTCTGCTCACCACTGAAGAAGCTAGATATTAGGGTGATATATGGATAGCCTATCAGATGAGAAATAATTTGACTTAAAAGATGATCTTTGTTTCATCATTTGTATAATGTCAAGAATTAAAGCTGTTACCATAATAGAGCACTTTATATCACCTTAAACAAATCATCTCGTTAATGTGACTTCCTGGTTTCCTAACTCCAGATAATCTTCAATGGTCACTGGTGTCACCATTAATTTATCTGTTGTGCTGCTCTAAGAATACCTCATTGAGCCTCGAGGAGTCAGACTTGCAGGATATACTTACTTGGTAACCATTTTGTCTAAATCCTGGATTGTGGTGAAAACGGCAGGAAAGGGATGGGCATTTGTGTTAGCTTGATAAGACTGCCTTAATAAAGTAACACAGTCTGGCTTAGCAACAGAAATTTATTTTCCCATGACTGTGAAGGCTATACGTCTAATACCAAAGTGTCAGCGGAGTTGATTTCTTCAGAGGGCCTCTCTCCTTGGACTGTGAATGGCATTGTCCTCTGTGTCTTTGCAGCGTCTCTTCTCTGCATGTCTGTGTCCTAATCTCTTCTTGTTAGGTCCTATTGACCTAATTTTACCTTGCTAAAGAAACTGTCTTCAAAATAAATCACATTCTGAGATATGAAGTCATTACTTCTGTATAATGAATGGGGCAGGGGGAGATAAAGACACTATTCATTTCCTAAGAGAACTGGATTATAATGTTTAAGTAAATAACTAACAGAGCAAACAAATAAAATCATGGAACACTTAAGTAAAAATGAATTAGAGTTATGTTGTATAATAAAGTGATAATGATTCAGACATTGTTGGTGATTTGCCTTATAGCAGCAAGACAGAAAATTATGGAGAATCTCTCTATGGAGTCTGGAAGGAGACATTTGGGGGAGCTATCCCGAAATTTGGCTACCACATACAGTGTGTATTTCTGTGTGTGTGTGTGTGTGTGTGTGTGTGTGTGTGTGTGTTAGCATCATAAAACAGAGGCTATAAATTATATCTCTCAAAAACTGTTAGAAAATTGCTCTCTGGTTTATTCAAACTCAGCAAGGTAAAAAAGATCAATACATAAATATATACATTTGAATATTGGTGATTCTTAGAATGGGGTGAATTATATTACACGAGTAATGTAAATGAAGAAAAGCAATGAAAATTTTCTAGTAAAGAATGAGAATACAAGTATTAAAACTATGAGCATTATTCTTACTGTGTGTGTTCTGAAGTCTGAAGAAGCATTTTATTCTCATCATTCTCATTCAGTCTCCAAACAGAATAACTGTCGACAGGTCCTGATCGTGGCTTCAGACTAAACAAACGTTCATCACTTGATACCCAATTAACACACAGAAAAAGTGACTTTATCTACCTTTAAGTTATACACTCCATTATCCTATTACACACTTTTAAAAAACAATGCAACTGCATCATAAAATAATAAGATTATGACCACATTTGGTTCTATTAGAAATATTTGAAATGATCCAAATTATAAGAAATATTGGAGCTAAGTAATTGGCACTAATTTATTTATAACTGAAGTGCCTGTGATCAATAGCTTATAATTGAGGTATTGAGGAAGTATCCAATGAAGCAATAAACATAAAAACAGTGTATCGATAGTATATGAGAGATCTAGTCCTCTCAGACAAGATAATGATTTAATTCTCCTCATTGTCAAAGAGATTGTCTAAGGGAAATTTGAGTTGAGCCTCTATCATTCTGTGACTCACCTACCATAGTCTCCAACCTACCCAATGTCCAACACCCCAGAGCATCTCATTTTACCAGGATAGGAGAGAGATCAAAATCTTCAAGAAACATTAGAGGCAAAATATGACTCAGCAGAGTGCCTGTGTAGTGAGGATTATTTATGGCATCTAAAAAAATATATTTTTGCTCTCTTGTCAATGTAATCCACAGTCACTCTGTCTTTTTCAGCTTGTCTTCCTCCCTTTTCAGCTATGCTCATACAGGGTCTTCACGTAATCTTGAGAGGAATGCCTGCCCTAATCTGTCACTGCCCAGTAATATCAAGAGGCTTCCTCTGGCGTGACTGGACCTAACTGTTTCCTAGTAAACAACCCAACATCATCATGACTGACCTCATGACACCATATATGTCTTTATTCTCCAGAACATACTAATTTTATGTTAAGAAATTAAGTCCCTCACTGTTCTTCATGATCTCAAGGGACAATTTTACACCTTCCAAATGGGCATCCTTATGGTATTTGTAAGCACTCAGACGGGTTTTAGACTCAAATAGTGCTTCCTCTGACATGAAAAAGTTGACAAAAATAAGCAAAGATACTTACTTGAAATTCTCCAAGTGCAAGCTAAACTTCACTCAGCAAGTCCTCTGGGAAGGCATGAGGGGTGTCAAAAATGCTGCTGAGGAAGAACATTTCAAACCTGGTGGAAGCAGTTTCAATCGAGTCACCACACGTGCGCAAGTCTGTTGTTCTACACTTCAATGGACTACAGACCTAGGAAGGTAAGCACAAACCGCTAAGTCCTAAGAATGTCAATTCACTCTCCTGACCTCAAAAGTGACTATGTCCTTTTGTCTGATAAAATGTTATTTCTTATAAATCATTGTGGAATAGTGAATGCCACTCATAACAAAAGTAAAGGACTTTAGACTCTAGAGCTTCCTGAAATTTACTGTGGAACAGATTAAACCCATAAAGAAACAATTAGACCTTTAGTTTACAACTATGAACAACTATACTCCATTGTCTGATTGGCAATGCTTTTCATAATAAGAGCATTTGATTTTTTAAAGTTTAATTCAGGAGCTTCTAAATTTCTATTTTACTACCTAGTTTAAATAATAAAAAATGTTAAAGCTGCAATAAACTCTAAAATTAATCTTGAAGCATTACTTATGATCTTGAAAAGTAATATAGACTGCATCTGAGCAAGGACTGAAACAGCGGTCACTATGCTACGTATTTTTGCTCTATTAGACTATAGTGCATCGTTCTTTGATTGAAAATCAAAATATATGAATCCCTTCACCCATGTAAAGTCTTCAAAAGGAAGATCCTTTTTTAATTTGACTCTCTGTACTCTATTTTCCATCCAACTTCATTTCTTGTCTATCTATAAAAATAGCCTCTAAGTGGTTTCCCAGCTTCTATTTTTGCAATTTGAGGGCAAGCACTTTAGGACAAGTGGTGTAAAATGGGATACAAGTAAGTCAGATAATGGTAGAAAGAACACAATGAACACAAGTTTTTATTCTGTTCCCTTGAAACCCAACTAAAATCACTATTTAACATAACACTATTTAAGTATATAAAGATTTCTTTAAATTATAAACTATACATATGTATAGAAACACATATACATACACATAATGTATTCTTCAGTCATCAAAAAAAGAGAAAATCTTGCTATTTGCAACAGCATGGATGGACCAAAGTATATTATGCTAAGTGAAATAAAGAGAAAAAAAAATGCTATAGATCTCATTAATATCTGAAATCTGCTATAATTGTAGAAGACGATTTGCTGGTGAAAAAGTGGCAATTGATTTTTAGTAAATCTAAGAAAATTAAGTCCTAATTTTACTGCATGGGAAACACCAGCCATCAATCCTGTCGAACTGCAGAATAATCAAAATTTTTATCCCTGAAATGCTAGGTACCTGAGGAGGTAGGGAAAGTTGTGGTTGATAAAGTTAGATTAAGAAAGGAAAATGGTGGGAATTGATTAAGGATGTCTCAAATATTGAGTATCTCACCATAGATGAGCATCTTCCTTCACCTATTTGTGTGAGATAGGGCATTGCTTTCCACAAAGGGTAGAGCAGATGATGTTTAGATGGAGTTTTTGGAAAAAACAGTGGAAGTGGATCACATGAAAGACTCACATTGACTCTGGAGAACTCTCTTCCCCACTACCCCTTCTGCAAGGTCATTTCCCATTCCTGGCTCCCTAATGCTATCAGGTAGGCATCTATCCTTCAGAAACAAGACTGTCAGATTAAAATACGCATCAGGAGTCCCTGTTAAGTTTGAAGTTCAAATTGAATAGTGAATAGTTTTGGATATTTGTATTTCCCAAGTATTTCACAGGATATGCTAATTTTTTTAAAATTTAATGTTAATCTAAACTTCAAATTTTCCTGATAATTCTGTATTTTGTGGCTATGTGGCTATATTAGGAAATGCCAATTAGAAAATATTTTAAGCCTGGGTTTTCTGGCTTGCTAGAGAAGTTCTAAAGATACTAACCTCAGATATTCCTTCTTTAATAAGTTCAAATAGATTGATCTCTCTCTCTCTCTCTCTCTCTCTCTCTCTCTCTCTCTCTCCATATATATATACACACACACATATATATGTGTGTGTGTACTCTCTACATATATGTACATTATACATATATAACCATATATTATGGTAAATATATTCACATTTATTAGTTGCAAATATATCTAAACAAATATACAAAAAGATCTAAATTTATAAATCTAAATTTCAAAACATGTTGGGTATCAGTGGTTGAGATAAGGTATCATGGCCCAAGTAATGACAGTGAGCTTTGTTTTACTTGACAGAGATAACTTTTTTCCAACTCTAAGAATCTATCAATTCTGTATGATAGACAATAATCTACCAATGTAGTAAAGACTCTAGGACATGCAGAGAGCTAAGATAATACTGAGGGGGAAGGAAAGGAAGGATAAGAGAAAGGAAGAACCACCCAACTGATAACTTATATTGTAAACAACGTTTTATCATAAAAATAAATCATCAAAAATAGAACATAATGTAATTATGTTTTATCTTAAAAACAAATATGGTAATATGATATCATATTTGCCACATACATAATGCATTATATATGTCAGTATGCCATATCATATGTCATATACTTGTATGTTAGTCTACTATAATATGTATTCAGTTAATTTCTAATTGTCTAACATTTTCTGCTGTGTTCTTGACACCATTTTTACCTCTTTCCTCACTTAGAAAAACTGGTTAAGAGTGTTGATTTCTCTTAGTTTCTATCCATTTCTTCCCTTGTTCTTTCCATTAGACTATAATGGTAATCAACTCGCAAATATTGTTAAGAAACACCACTTAAACATGTCTATTAGACTGAGTATCAAATAATTCCAATAAAACCAGCCAGCACAAAGCTAAATTACATCTCTTCATTAATACCCGAACTGCTTCTCCTTTCACATCCTGGTCTGTCAGAAGCATTACATTCACCCAGTCACTATTTTTAGAAAACTGGAACATTCTAAAACCTACATTCTGCTTTTCTGTTCCATGTCAAATTAGCTGTTAAGTTCAGTTTTGTAAGCATTTCTTGATTCTACATGCTATATTAATTCCAATTAACATAATATTTCTATAGACCCCAAAAGGACTTTTTCTAAAAATCTCACTATATTTTATGTCTTTAGTTCCATCATTCACAGTGCAGATCAAATGGTCAAATCAAAAGTAGACCTAATCACATGGTTCCTTTTCTAAACATCTTCCAAAAGAAGACTAACCCAGCTGGGGAGTTGGGAATGGTGCTAGAGAAAATATCAGGGAAGTCTTTTTCTGACTATAACACCTGAAAAGCTTATGGGTGATGAGTAAGTGAGACCATCACAAAAAGAGAAAACAACCTGGAAAAATATCCAGACAGCATCTACAGATGCAGAAACATTGAAAGTGGGGAAATATCTCAATATTACAAGAGTCCAAGGCACATGTGGGTAGAAGAGAGAGTAGGAAGGGATCACAAAAGAAGATTTTGTGTATCTTTGATATTAAGGATTTTGATTTGCCAAGTAGAAAATAGTGAATAATTTTAAGCAAGAGTGTGGTATAATTAGAAATTACTTTTAGTGATTTCTGTAATTATAATATGGGAGAGGACTGGATGGAGCTAAATTTGTCAAGTGGAATCCATGTTAGAAGGATATTTCAATAATCTAAGTGAAATCGCATGTATGTCATCTCCAGGAAGTGGAGAACTGAATGAGTGAGACATGGAAGAAGCTCATTCTTAGGGGTTAGATCTCACGAACAATAGTTCCTATTTTATTGTTGAGGGCTGTGAGCAAATCGTCTTGGCAATGAGCTATTTTACTATACAGCTAGAAGTCAACTGTATATGACTCCAGAAGAAACTTAGCCCCAGGAAATCTCTAACACAAGATAGTTACTAATGAACAGAGAAAAATGGCTAAATTTATTCAGACAAAGAACATCAGAGGTTAATTATCCATTAAAATTATTTGTTATTTATTAGTCAAATAAATGGAAACAACATAAATGCCCATGATCAGATATTGGATAAGGAAGATGAGATATATACACATGAATACTATTAAACTCAAAGAATAGTTAAAATCTTGGAATTCATGTCATTGCAACAATATGGATGGAAATGGAGATAAAATTAAATGAAATAAGTCAGAAAGACAGAGGCAAATGCCTTATGATTACACTACTATGTGGAATTAAAGAAACAAAGCAAATAATAGAAAATGAAACAAAAAATGGACCTTTGGATAATGACAGCAGAAATGAGATTACAGAAGGGGAAGGGGTGGAATGGGAGCATTAGGGTACTGGGGGTTCAATGCACAGTGGTGACAGACCATTGCAAATTGGTGATAGGTGTGGTTTGATATCATATATTTGATGAAAAGTGAACCTGCATACCTAAACCTATGAAGTGTTATAAATCAATGCTACCTCAAAAATATTACAAAATACTTTTAATTAGATTGTTACATAAAATTGAACTCTGATACTGAAAATGAGTGTTTTGCTTTTCCCCAACTAGTTGAAAATTGGATTCATGTCTAGGATTACAATCTCCAGCAAAGAAAAATACAGGGTTTCCACTAGAGTTTAATTTCAAATAACAAAAATTTTAGCATAAATATATCCTCTAAGTGGAACGTTTTTACAATACAAACTACTTGTTTATTTGAAATTTAAGTTTAACTGGGCATCTTGTGTTTTATCTAATAAATCCTCTGCCACCAAAACAAGTATTACCTGTATATAACATCTCCCTGCAACAGTAGTCCATCCAACCCACCTAGGTTATAAACTACATCTGATCTCTTCTCAGATATCTTGTAGCTTAAATGACAGCAGAGGTCTTTCTGATAAATTGTATAATTTTCTGTGATTCCTATGAGCTCCAAGAAGGTGAATTCATCAAAAATGATAAATCCATTAAATTCCTGATTTTCTGCTGAGAGTGCTTTGATTCCACTGGAATAAGAAGTTCAGTTGACCACTGGGTGGTATGGGTGGGAATCAAGTTTCGAGAAGAAGAGTTTTCCTTCCTTTGTCTTCAAATCCTAATGAAATTCTTTTGGCAATACCGACAAAAAGATGTTAATTCCTTGAAAAAATACATTGAAAATGACATCTAAAATGAAAAGTGGAAAGGAAATGTATAAATGTTACTGCTATTGCAGACACATATTAGCATTTTACTTCTTCTAAGTTATGTATTCTATTAATTTCAGTAGAATATTCTGTTAAAGACAGACAGACAAGAGGAAACTCAAAACATGATAATACTGAGTCAATTAAATGATGAATTTTGAAAAAAATGAAATAAAGGAAAAGAGAGCATATTCTAGTTGAATAGAAGTTAATTCAACTATAAAGCATTTTAATTGAATTGATTCCACAAGTTGTCACCAATTACAAAAAATAAGAATTGGAAATAAATGTATTAAGGTGTATATGCTACTAGAAAACAATTTTTTGGCTTCTTTTGTTACATCAAATGTGTCTGTCTTAAAAATTACATATTACCTATAATTTTCATTGATGGATAATGTAGATTCGATGCAAGGAAATTGACGCCCATGCCCATTGCCCAAGATGAGTGAAATTCAGTAGCTGACAAATGTGTCAGAACATTCATCCAAGCTTTTGGGAAGAGTATGGTGTCCACATGGAAGATTTTCTCTAAAGTAACAACAGAACCATGGAGGAGTATATTGAAGCAGGTGAAAACGCCAAACTTTCCAAAGGTAGTGTTGGAAGTCATGACCTTAATCTCCTTGGGTACATTGAAATGGTCTCCCCTAAGGACAGGTTTTGCTGCCCAAAAAAGAAGGGAAGTGGAAGAATCTCTTATACTAAGTTGTCCTAGACATGACTGTGTCTGAAAGTTGGCAAGTTCATTTCTACTAGACGGAGTCAATTTCATCTGTGACCATTATCTTCACAGGGAAATGGTGTGCTAGAGATCAGAGACGATGAGAGAAGATAGGAACCTTTAGTTCATTGACCATGTATGACATTGTGTACAAAGGAATTGTATCTATTAAGACATTCTTGAATCTTACAAGATGCAGGAGTGAAATAGGTATTTCTTATTTGCCAAGAAATCATAACTATTTTCTATAAATAAAGAATATTCTTTGTTCCTTTTTCTTCAAGAACTAATCTATCTGATATGGTATTTTTCACTCCAGACTTAACCCATTGCCAGTGAAGTTCTTTAAAAGGACAATGTCCAAAGGCAATTTATTTCAATATAGGTAGTTCCTCCTGACTCTCATATACCCTCAACCCACACTCCTATATTCCTCATACATAGGCATCCCCTTGAGCCTCTTCATAAAAGCTTAACACATCTAATCATTACTTTCTATGCATTATCTCTATTATTCCTCTAATGTACCCTTACATCAACAATAATGAATTTTTTCATCTTTCCACTTTATTTTGTTAAGTGTACAGTATTTTAATACTTTGCAAATTATGTCTAACTTATTATAACGCAGCACCAATTTTCCGTGAGAATCAAACACCACATCAGTGTTGCATTGGTAATGGCCATCAGAAAGCCACTGAAGGTCACTGACATTGCATGGCTCAGGTACCCAATATTTGTCACGATGTAGATAGAGTCATCTTTGGCCAGGCAGCTCAGTCTTTCTTGCACTGATGTGTGACCAAATCCGATATGTGCTCATTGGAAGAAAAATAATTAAGCTTCTCAAGAAAATCAGAATGATAGCTCCTTGGAGTTATTATGCAATATACACAAAATTAATTCTAAGTAACAGACAGTAAAAGGATTAAAATAAGAGAGTAATTCAGAGGAAGCCCAAGTTGTGGAAATTTTTTTATAGAAAACTATTGGGTTATGGTTCCAGGCCATCTTAACATTTATCATCATCCGTTATCTTATATTCATCTATCTGTTCTTCTTATTAATGTCACCTCCTCTTTTAAGTATCATGGGGACAAGATACACACCTCTTATTTATTGAATTCAGGTTGACAGAAAGAAATATTAGTAAAGTATATTGGATAAAAGAATAACTTGAAAGCAGGAAAATTCCAGGAAGAAATTAAAGTAGGAATCACCAGGAATTCATTCCTCTACCAACAAAATAATTTCACTGCGAGAACTGCTCTGATTTAACTATTTTGGAACTCTGGAATATATAAGACTTTCAATGTCCAGGGGGAGAACTTGTAAGGTACATAGCAGTTAATATGAGTCAACTTCAGCTCGCAATAAAGTAGTGATTACCTATGCTTAACTCCCACCCTGACCCACAGCTCCAAGGAAGACAGTTATGTACGTGTTCCTGAAGGAACTTGCAGGCTTCTTATGGGAGCAGATAGGCAGAAAACGCCTAGTCCTCCAAATATCAGAAATCTGTATTCAATTTGCTAATGAGTATATCTGATCATGGAAGTACATATGCTTATATATAGGCATGTGTGTATATACACACAAACACAGACACACATTGTTGCAAATTCTTCCCTCTTTGTCTAAAGTTACTTATTTCCAGAATATGTAATGAGTCAGAGCTTTTCTTTTCTCCCCCTTCACTTAGCTCTTTACCTTATTTGGAGCCAGACATGAGGAACAAAAATATAGAAAATTAAGCACATATGTAGAAGATTTTAAGTCACCATAATTATCCAATGATGGGAAAAGATGCATATTTTCTTTTCTAAACAAGCAAACAACAACAGAAGACCGGAGAAGGTCTAATGTTTACTCCTGTGGCCAGCAAAATAGGGAAAGGGAAATTAAGACATTCTCTGCTAATATCAACAAAACAGATTTTAAATTTAAAAAGGTAATAAGAGACAAAGAACTTTACATCTTAATATACAGAATACACAGAGAATTTAAGAACAATTATAAAGGCTTGCTTCAAAAATGAACAAAAGGCTTAAATAAGTATGCTTCAAAAAAAGAGATTTGCCTATGGCCAGCAAACAGTGGGAAAAATTATCAACTTCACTGATCACCTGGGAAACAAAAATCGAAACCATATGAGAGCTGAGTCAAAGAAGGCAACTCTTGGATCTGAGTCTCACCTCCTCCACAGAGAAAAACTAGGAATCACCTATTCTGTAGACCTGAATGCTGTGTAAAAGCAAGACCTGTAGCTAGAGAGGCAGCAATGATATTTATCACCATAAAGGACAGGCAAGAACATCAGGGTTAAGAGCTACATCATAGACTCAAAATTCCCAACCTCATGGGGAAAAAGAGGACCATGGCAGAGGTTGGGAGCCTCAGGAAGAACCAACCCTCACAGAGTCACTCAACAGCAAATAACTCACCAAACCTATCCAGGGGTGAGGATTTTGGCACAGGGCACAAGGAAGATAAGAACCACAGTGAACTAAGTAGGAGCCCGTGACAAGAATCTTCACAGGACTCAGTCATAAACAGGAGGCAGATAGGTGAATCCACCACCCTCATGCCCTCCCACCGTATTGTGCCTGAGTCAAGAGGCCCACCCACTGGAAGTCCCACTTCCTGGCTTAAAGATGCCTGAAGCAGCATCTCTGGAAAAAGAAAGCTGCCTCAAAAGAGGAACTTTCAACAGTTACACCCTAGTGCCATCCTGTGGGTGGATGCAGAACTGCTGTCTGATTGCCGACTGCGGCCTAACTATGTGTTCGTTACCATTTAGACTTGTGACACTGAGAAAAGGCTCTACATCCTCCACACAAACTTCAACCTCACAGGCTGAACTCTCAGGACCAATTCAGGAACTACCTAAGAGCTTCAACAAATTAACCAGCATGATGCTACGCAACCCAAGAAATCCCCGAGTTCAAACCATGATTCAAGCTTATTCAGTTTACATCAATATCCCTACATAAGGCCATCATTGAAGGGAAATTTAACCCAAATAAATACAAATAGAAAGCCAAACAGAGTGAATACATGGAGAAATATATACAAAATGATGGATCCAATTAAAATGACAGGAGAAAATCTGAATGCAACAGGCATATGCAGACTTCTCGAGGATGAATTCAGGGCAATAGTAATAAATATGCTCATGGAAATGAAGAATACGAGAGAGGAGGAAAAATAAAAGAGCAAATAGAGAGAGAGAAGAAATGAAGCATAATGTCAAAGAAATAAAGAACAAAAGTTGAACTAAAGAACTCAATAGAGGGACTCAAGAGGAGAATGAATGAAGCTCCCATAGAATCAGTGACCTAGAAGATAGGGCAAAGGAATGCACTCAGGCAAATGAGCAGAGAGGAAAAAGAATGAAAAGAGATGAAGGCAACATTCGAGACTTATGGGATACATCAAAAGGAACATTTGCATCATAGGAGTCCCAGAAGGAGAAGAGAGAGAAAGGGGGTGCGGAGCAGAGATTATATTTGAAGACATATTATCTGAGAATTTTCCTAACCTGAGGAATGAAACATGCCTCCAGTCTGAGTAAATTCAATGAGTTTCAGCAAGAGAAACCCAAACAGAACTATGCCAAGAAACATTGTCATAAAAATGTCAAAATACAAGATTAATAGAAAATCTTAAAAGCAGATAGAGAAAAATGAGTCACATGCAAAACAGTTCCCCATATGGTTGTAAGCAGATTTCTCATCTAAAACTCTACAAACCAGGGGGTGTGAAATGATATATTCAAAGTGCTAAAAGAACAATGTTTAACCTAAGATACTATATGCAATCATATTATCATATAGAACTGAAGGAAAGATAAAAAGCTTTTCAGATAAGCAAAAATTAAAGAATTCATTACCACAAAACACATTCTAGAAAAAAATATTGAAGGAAGCCCTATAAAGTGTACAGAAACCCACTTAATTAGTAAGACAGCAAAATGTAAAACATGGAGAGGAGGAAAGAAGAATAAAAATATGAATGGTTAGAATGAGTGTAAGACTAATCTTCCACAAATAAAAAAGGAAGTAAGAGTAGAATTCTTAATGCTAACCTCAGGATAACCTTACTTCTGCACTTTCTTTCTCTTTTGTACCCTCAATCTGCTATCTTTTAAAAGCAATCCTTCCTCTGGTTTCACCTCTTTAATGTCTTTATGGCAATGGAACCCCACTATGACTATGTACCATTCCAGGTTCTCATTCTTTTGGGAAAGAGTAAAAGAGACAAAAAAAAAATATATATATATGTCCCTACTGTCAGAGAGCCTCCATAACTTAACTTTCTCTACATAACTACTGGTTGTGATATACACCCAGACAGAACAGATGGAAAAATGGCATTACAAAGGTTGTGGGAGGTGTTTGATCTCACATGCTGTCTTTCAGGAAAGACCTTATGGAAGAGAAGGGCATTTCTGAGCTAAGATCAGAGATAAGAGGAGACTGGGAATGAACCTTTACCAGCATCTGATCACAGGAATGGTCAGAGGCAAGGAAGAACTTAAGCTTGACTCATCCATAGAGGTGGGGTCATCAGACTAAGATTGAAGAGGAGAATGGAACAAGATGTTGGCAGAAATTATAAGGAATACACTGTGTTATTAAGAGAAAAAGAAATTGGTGAAATCAAAGGAGAAATAAATACTAGGTTGCTACCAGAACATTTTAAATGCCTTATCTCCAGGTATGAGAGGTCTCTCAAGATGACAGTGGTCAAGACACAGGTATAGTCCTCATCACGTGCATCCATTCTTTGAAGCTGAACTACTGAAGTCACTAAACTCATTATTTGAACACCACAAAGCTCTGGAGAAGAAGTTGAGAGAGCGGTTACATGTGGCATTTGAAAAGGATAGTTAGTGCAAGAATTAGGTGCTGTACATAAAAATCTAATTATTCTTGAAGGTCAGAATCATCAGAAAATAACACTTATGGATGAGTTGCTTGACATAAGTCATGAACAATAAGTTATCCAGTGAATGGAGGAGAAGAAGTCTTCTGATGACTCTTTAAGGCACAAGGAATACCTCTGTATAGTAGAACTTCAGGAGACCATTGATAAGCAATACAGATAGAAGAGCCAGATGAAGAAATGCTAGAATGCTCTCTCCAGTAATGTCCCAGAGCTGGAGGAAGAACTGGGCACCACTAGAAAAGATCTCATCCAATCCAAAGAAATGAACACACACTTGTAATGGGATGTTCAGGAAGCATGGCCCAAAAGGAGACATGGGAGAGAGAATCATTACCCTAGAGAAACCCTAACTCTCAGCACAGAGTGAAACCACTTCCTTGAATGAGCTCAATGGTAAACCTGAAAATGAATTTGCAATTAAAGAGTCTGCATTGACAGATTGAGAATAAAAACTACCAGTTACAAGAATGCCTGGAATTGGTGGTGCTAATGTTGCAGAAGCCCGAGAGGAAAGCTGAGACGCTGTGGAGGTGGAGGTAGTAGCCCAGTGGACGGCAGCAATATTCAATGATCAAGACAGACCTGGCAAGATGGAGGAATGACTGAACCAAGAAAGATCACAGATGGTCAGCCACAAAGACATCAAGAACATAAGAAACACAACAGTCTCCCAGAATGGCCCCATGAGCAACCCCAGTAGTAGAGATAGTAACCAGGACACACAAAGCCCCCAAGCAAAAGAGCATCGCCTCCTCAATCTGCTGCAGTAACATCATGAAAGCCATACATTAGTCCAGTCCTAAATTCAATACCATCTCAGTGTACACCTTCTTCCATTGCAATTCTGAAACAGTGACATTATTAATGACAGAGAATGGGGGAGAGGTTTAACTGGTGACTTTACATATCATCTTTCACTGTCATTTACACATTTATGCTAAATTAACTTGGTCATGAGAGGTGATTTTCCATGTCTTTAATATAAACTTCTTGACTATGCTAATCCAGTTGCAAATCTGCACTATTTCAGAACCTCACTGAAATCCTCACAAAGTTTGATGTCACCATGGTTCGGCCCACACTGCAAAAATTGTTTCACCTCACAGTGGCACATGTCAAATGGTTTCTGTGGCTGGTATGCTGGCTATGTTGCCTAATGATCCTGGCAGGTGATGTCAGGTTTTCAGGGCTCAGCATTGCTTGTTCGGCTGAAGCCCTCAATGATGGTATGACCTATTGTGTGCCCAACAGCAGAGCCCACAGGTTCAGTGGTTGTCATCTGGGCAGAACATGAGTTAACAGTAGATGATTAAACTGCTGCTGGTGGCTGAGCTGCTGGTGTGGGTGCAGCTCTCATCTGAAGCCCGACTGACTTGAGGGGCCAAGTGAGAAGTGCAGCTGTGGATTCCACGTGGCAAGACAATTGCATTGTATCTCAATATCAAGAAGTGGGAAAGTGGAAGAAGACCCCAGCGGATTCTCCATTCCTTATATCTAATTTTCCATAGAATTATGCTTTGAGGTTACCCTGAGTTTTTCATAAAGTTGCTATGTTTCTGACCTGTGTTAACTTGAAAGCAATTAGTCTTGAGCTTATTCTAACAGTTCATATTTTGCTCTCCTCCTCCCATATTAGATTTTTGATGTCTTGCTGCTGTTAAGTGGTATTTTCATTTAATTTTAAAGAACTTTCCTCAGCAGTTTTAGGAAGAATGGTTTTGTGGTGATGAATTATTTTAACTTTTGTTTTCCTGAAAGCTCTGTATCACTCCTACAATTATATGTGAATATCCTTGTTTGGAAGTCATTTTCTTTCAGCACATTTGAGTATATCATGCCATATCTTTCTGGTCTATAAAGTTTCAGCTAAGAAATCTGTGAATAGTCCTATGGGGCTCCTTTGTCTGTAACTCATCTAGATGTTTTTTTTCCTTATGTTGGTTTTTTAAACATATTAATTATGATATGTCTTACTGCTGATCTGCTTGGGTAGTTTTTATTTGGAACCTTTGAGTTTCCTGGGCCTGAAGCCTGAAGTCTGTGTCCATCCCCAGGTTAGGGAGGGAACGTCTCAGCTATTATATCTTCAAATATGGTTTCTTCTTTTCTCTTTCCTTCTTCTCAGACCCCAATGAGGTAAATGCTCATCTGTTTGATGTCATCCCATAGGTCTCACATACTGTCTACATTTCTTTTCATTCTTTTTTCTCTTTGCTAGTCTGCTGGAGGTACACTAGTAGAACCCTTTCTTACAGCTCACTTGTATGATCGGAAATTTCTTCCAGTCTACTGTTGAACCTCTCTAATGTGTCCTTTAACTCAGGTATTATATTCTTTACCTATGAATTCTGTTTGGAACTTCCTCATATTTTCTCTATCTTTGTTGTAGTTTGTTTTTGTTCCTCCATTATTTTCCTGATTTGAGTATCATCAAAGCTTTTCCTTTAAAGTCTTCATCAGGTAACTTACTTAAGTCTGTCATTCAGATATTACCCTGGGGTTTTGTTTTGAACCACAATTTTTCATATATTTTTCTGCATCTTCAATATATTTGACATTCTGTCTTTATTTTTATGGGTTAGGTCCATGACGGAAAGGCCTTGTGTTGGGGTATTCAATTGCGCAATACAGTCCTGAGTGTCATTCTGTAATGCTGCATTTCTTTAGTTGTGGGGTCTCAGCTCTCATCATGATTGTTGAAGCTGTAGAGTCTTCTCTGAGTAGAGGCTTAACTGTTGAGACTACTGGGTTGGAGTTGGAGTCAGGAAAGTAGAAATTCTCCCAGAGACATAGGCATGAACAACATGCATAAAGAGTGAAACTCAATACTTGTGGGTCCAGTGTGCAAGGAGGTCACAGACCAAGAGATGCTATAGGAGAAAGAGCCAGAGTCTGCTGTAGCAAAGTACAACCCCTTGTTAACACTCAGACCTCCAGAAGAGAGGCAGTCCCAGTAGGAAAACTGTTGACCATAGCTTCAGGTTGGAAAATTTGTTTTAATGGAGTCTTTCCAACTACTTTCCCAATGAGAGAGGTAAAATAAAATGTTCCTCAAGGAAGCTTGTCCACTATCCACAAGGGTGCTGCGGTATGACTGTCTCTGCAATGCACAGAAAGACAACTTTGATGGCAAACAATTCCACCTCAGTGTGCTATGGCATTAGCAGAGGAAGTGATGTTTCCTCCTGTGAACTTTCCTGCAATGGCCCCCTCCAGCGTCAACACCATGCAGTAGAATTCTCTCTGTTCATAAAGAGACTAGTCATCTGAATCTCACAGATTGAGGTTTTTGATTCAATAACTAAAAGCCACTTCTCAGGTATGGGAGTGACTGTTTAGGGAGAATCTCCTCAGCTCCAATCTTTACATGTCAGCTTCCTGCACTGAGAGATTAGAGTCATTCAGAAAAATTAGAATGGAGCAAGCATAGAAACCACGTAAGATATTTAAGAGAAAAGTGTCTTCTTCAGATAGTTGCGTAGAGTCAATTGAAAAGCAGTGAAAACAGAGGAAAGAATATTTGTGAGCATGGGTGGGTGGGGAGGCATAAGTCCAGATAAATTTTAAGTAGATATTTATATCCTTTTTAAAGGTCTCACTACCTAACCCAACAAATATTGTTTCCTTATTGCCTTGAAGATATATATCTATATATATCTATATATAGATATATATAGATATATATATATGTATATATTCATGTAGACAGCTATCCAAGTCCGTTAAAATAGATTTCTCCATGTATATTTAGATAGATTTTTATCTACAGACAGTCCTAAGTCTAACAATCTCAGGCCAATGTTACACATATTAGAGTTGGCTGTTTCTACACAGCTCCTTTCCTGTCATGAAATCACTTAAAGCTGCTTCCAAGAGAAGCCAATGGATATAAACACAGGACAAAGATACTCTCTTTTGACAAGCCTTTTTATCTGTCTTTTAATAAGTCTCCTCTGCTTTATGAGGTCTAATCTGGGTCTTCCCTCATGCCCCTGTAGAATCCACATTGAGCAAGAATCTTACTAAGTCTGTTTATAAAAAATCCTCTTCTATAGACATTTGATCGACCTCAATATCTTATCACTCTGGCCCTTACTTCACCAAGAATTCTATTGATTTTTATTTAGCAAGATTGCTTCTTACTCCTCAGAACTTTCTTTAGTAATTTTCCATCATCTACCCTCATCATATTACTTGGGTATAATTCCCCACTTAACCTGTTGAATCAAAGTTGAATTCTCTCTTCGTTCCTACAAAAATCACATGTACTAGCCTCCCTTGAATAAAGTTTACCTTACCATCATGAAAAGGTGTCTGGAATAATTTTTCTCTAACACACACAATGACGTTTTTCAAGCTGAAAAATTGCATAGAAATAGAGGAATAAATGATACTTTAAAAAATCTAGAATGAATAGGGAACCAAAAGAAGTAAAAATATCACAGGAAATGAAGTGTCTGTCACTACTGGTGGAACAAGTCTGTTTTACTGACCTCATCTGTGAAGCACTGGCATGAGTGAGACTCTCAGTAAACAAGAGTCTGACAGTGCTTCTCAAACTCTAATTACTCTCTGGGCATAGCTTAAAATGTTCACCTCAAGATCAGTAGTTAGACTGAATTAATAAATATCATTTGGGTACAGAAAAATACTTCACAGCTATCAATTATGCCTCTATGATGCACATTTACTACTAAGGAGTGTGGGATGGAAACTGTAATGATGTTAATGGGGAGTAGTCCTGACTAATAATATTATCCTGTAGATACATAATATGTGGATAATATTCCAATTGGATGGAAGACCTAGAGTGTCAGGATATTTGGTAAGATAAGCATTGAAGAAAAACAGGAAGAAGCCAAAATGAAATTTTCATGTTTGAATATTGACCTAAGGATGAACCTGGGTTCAGGAACAATCTACCATTCTTCTACGCCTCCTCTTCTCCCTCCTTCAGCTTGTCCCAGACATGAGGAGATGTGGACATGGCTGGTGCATGTGGATCTGTGCTTTCCAAAGAGTGAAATTTTAAAAAATTATGATTTTCTCTTAATTTTTCCTTGAAAAATCACTAGAAGGAGTTTTCCAAGTTCAAGGAGAGGTCTTATGATTGCTGGTTGATGGTGTAGACACATAATACAGAATAAGAAAGTTAAGACAGAGAGAAAAGGAAATAATTTCAAATAGAAACCTCAAAGTGAAAAATCACAAAGATAAAACCTCAAGTTACTGGTAATGATCTGTGATCAACTGCTCTCCTACAGACAGTTCTTTGTATTGAACTTCAGACTGTCAGGGAAAAATTGAATAAATACTTTCTAGAATAATGATTACTAATTCTCCCAAATCAAATGACAAGATGGATTCCTACTGATAATGAAGACCAATGCTATTGTCACACATTTTTCATGAATCTGTAAGCCACAAGTATCTTCCCTATTCTGAATTCATTGAGTGGAATCATATAGAAACCAAAACCATTAGCACTTTATAAAAAATTTCATATTGGAATTTAATTGTTTCACCTAATGAACCAACTTCAACCTCTTCTGCACTGCATTTTTCTATTTCTTTTTCAATTTTCCCCACCATTCAAAGGGTTAATTCCACAGCATTCACACTTAATAGATGATTGATTGATGAACAAGTCAGAGATAGTGAATATAGTAGATTTTATAATGCTACAGAACACGTCTCTTGATTATTGATATATAATAAAATAATACTTTCAGTGATCTTGTAATGTATGCCATTTCCTTCAGGTTAAAATAATTGTCTCATTTTCATTTTTAAACTTTGAAACATTTTTTTCATTAATGGGCTCAGGAAAAAGATTTGCAGTTTCTGAATTTGAGCTAAATATTTTTCCTGGCCCTATATACTTAACAGCTTTTCAAACCACGGATAAAAAAAAGTCATAAATGAGGGGATTACAAGTGGAGTTAAAGTATGCAAGCCACAATAATGGATCAGGTATTACTATGGGAGTGGAGACATCTAAATATGGGTCAATCAACACCGTAAGAAAACAAGGCAACCAGCAAGCTAGAAACAACTTCATTACTATTCCCAGGATCTTAGCTGCTTTCCAGTTCTTTTTCTTAGGTGCTTTTTCGCTTCTCCTTTTGTGTTTTCAGGCATGTTGCTCATGACTCAAGCATGTCTTTTGGGAACAATAATGATTTTGCCATAAATACCAACCATGATAGAGCCAGTAGTAAAGAAGTAGGCAGTAAACAATATTATCCCCCCAAATTTGTTGAATGTAAGCACAAGGACCTTGAAGCAAACAACAAGAATCCCATAGTTCTACATACCAGAAAAATTGGTCTCAAATAGAACTAAACCAAAAGAAAAAAAAATAAGTAAAAGGGGCCAGTTAGCAAAACGACAGCAGTCGCTTGATTGTGGAGGCAGTCATTGTGGTCGTGTAGTGTAAAGGATAACACACAGTGTAAAATCCATCAATAGAAATGGAACAAAGGTGAAAAATGAAGGTCAGGCTTAACATCACGTCAAAGCTTGCATGGAATTTACAAAAGTCATCCCTAAAATTCCAGTAGCTCTCCACTGATCACACCATGCTGTATGGCATGATGACAACACCTAGTAAAGAGTCAGTTGTTGCCATGAAGAGGATCAGAACATTTATGGGAGAATGAAGCTGCTTGAAATGTGAATTGGAAATCGTGGTGACCAAGTACCCATAGTTAGTGACAATCATGGCTCCTGTCTTCACCAAGTACATTATTACTCGGACATGAAAAAGGCGGTTGGTGGGAGGGCAGGATTTATTTCCAAATTTTGGACAACTGCATAGATCATCATGAATATATGTTAGATCCATAGCACTTTAGGTTCTGAAATGCTTTTCTAGGCAGATGAGTCAATGTTTCTTGTCTTCTTAAAATTATTACAGTAAATTTCAGTTCCTAGTAGTACAAAAAAGTTTAAAATAACTTGGTATTAATTCATTTCAATAACATTTCATCTGAACATTTTAAGTTATATCAATTGTATTTGCTTTCTGAGTTATTTGATGCATTACATAATGATAATAATCAACTAATAATTCTATTGTTTCATTCATCCATTTATTCAACATGGCTTTATCTATCAATTGGTACTATAGCTGTAATTTTTCAAGATCTTAGTCCACTAATATGCATTAATAAAAATAGTTGCACTCATGAAGCAGAGAATTCAATAGTAGTTACTGGAGGGTGGAAGATGGAGGATGTTCAATGGGCTTAATGGGTATAAGGCTTCCACTAAGCACTTTGAATAAAGTCTATAGATGTACTTACAAAATAGTGTCCATAATTAATAACATGACATGAATGCTTCAAAACTTGTTAGAAAGAGTTGGTATCATATGAAGTGTTCTTGCCACACAAAATAAGCAAACAAACAAAAAGAAACATAAGGAAAACTCAAGGTAACTCTAGTGACACCATCAGTGTTTGCATTTGTAAAATTATGCAGTTCTTGATAATTTATCAATTATATTTAATAAAGCTCCTTTTATCTAAAAAAATGTGGTCAACGTTCACCCACCTTCCTAGAAACTAATTTTTTGTCTTTTTCATAGTACTACTTATTTCTTTAGTTCACAATGTTAAATTACATTGAGGATTTTGAAATTTCATCTCAGTCTATATTTCACATCACACCCACATCCAGAGTTCCAGTGTCCCTTACTG
Organism: Solenodon paradoxus; assembly: GCA_004363575.1. Classification (NCBI taxonomy): domain Eukaryota; kingdom Metazoa; phylum Chordata; class Mammalia; order Eulipotyphla; family Solenodontidae; genus Solenodon; species Solenodon paradoxus. The sequence goes on along the minus strand of RJWH01004903.1, from coordinate 37,177 downwards.
CCACGTTTTCCCCTCACCCTCATCAACAGTCCTAAGTCCTGCTAAATTTGTTGGAATTTTTATGTCATTTGATTTACTTCTTATCTTCCACAGATGAGTGAAAGCATCCTGTATTTCTAAAAACTCTTTTTAACTCCAAAATCTAAGTGAAAATCTTTCACAAAATCTAAGTGAAAATCACAAAGTTTTCATTATTGGAGACACTCTTCCTATTATTTAAAATATTCATTTTAAAAAAGAGTACAGTCAGTTGCCACACCCTATGACTTTATAAAGCATGTTTATGTAATGAAGCCTCAATAAGGAAGCACCTCAGAGTGCTTCCAAATTTAAGGAAGAGAGTGACAGATGTATTTAAAGTCAAGCTAAAGATGTAAGAAAGATGGTATCCTTGTAGAAAGAAGATTCAGAACCCTCCCCACAAAGAAATGAGAATGTCACCTAATTTCTAGAGGCAAACACTAAGGAATGACTGGCACTGCAGCTTCAGAGACTTAGCAAACACCCTGACCATAAACAGTAGGTGAGGATACCCAGGCCAGTAAGCAACTAAATTGTAGATTTGGGACTTGCATAGGAGTTACTGAAGTGTAGTGGAGCAGAGGGAAGATGTGAAAGTGCTAAGGACCAGTTGCAGAGGCAACTAGGAGCATGCTTATTGGAGCTGGGGAGAGGAGATGGGGAAGACAACTCAGCACAGGGTGAAAGGAGAGCCAAGCACCCTGGGAACAGAGTTTGAGCCCACATGGTGAAATTCCACTGGGCAGCCAAAACAGGAAGGAAAATTCCCACATCCAAGACCTCTCACCACCATTTCACACTGGAGCCTCAGAGTCCACCCACCCAATATCCCGCCAACCAGATATCCTACATTGAAAGTCCCACAACCAGTGAATGTCTCACACCCAGGAGGAGGAAGGCAATCTCCCTGATGGGACTAAACGTCTATACTTCCCGCTAGCACCACACTGTGGATAGATGTGGAACTGCAGTCAAATTGCTAATTCACCCTACACAAGGCCATCACTTGAGGAAATCCGAACTCTCAGAAATATAAACAGAATGCTGAACAGAACAACGGCACAGAGAAATATATGCAAAATGAAAGATTCAATAAAAAAACCAGCATATAGCATACAGCAGATGTATGCAAATTACCCAAAGATGAATTTAGGGTACAATGATTAACATACTCATGTGAATCCAGAAAACATTAGAGGAAGTTAAAGAGAACATCAAAAAGGAAAGAGAAATGAAACAAGACATCCAAGAAGCGACGAACATAATAGCTGAACTAAAGAACTCAACAGAGGGACTCAACAATAAGATGGATGAAGCTTCCAGTAGAATCAGCAATCTGGAAGATAGGACAGAGGAACTCAACCAAGCAAACAAGCAAAGACAAAAAATGCAAAGAAACAAAGAAAGCAGCTGAGACCTTTGAGGCAATATCAAAAGGAGCAGCATTAACCACATAGGTGTCCTAGAGGGAGAAAAGGTGGTAGAAACCACATCTGAAGAAATAATAAATGAGAATTTCCCCAACCTGAGGAATGAAGCAAGCCTCCAGACTTAGAAGCTCAAAAAGTTCCTAATAAAAGAAACCCAAACAGAAATACGCTTAGACATCATCATCAGAATATCAAAAATACTAGACAAAGAATCTTAAAAGTAGTCAGAAAAAAAAATATCACATAAAGAGGAGCCCCCATAAGACTATGAATAGATTTATCAGTTGAAACTCTACAGGCCAGAAGGGAATGGCATGACATATTCAAAGTGATGAAAGAAAAGGACTTTCAATGTAGGATACTATACCCAGCAAGATTATCATTCAGAACTAAAGGAATGATTTAGAAAAAGAAAAGCTTTTCTGATAAGCAAAAGTTAAAGGAATTCATCACCACAAAACCAGGCTTGCAAAAAATATTTAAGGATGCTCTGTAAAGCGTAAAGAAACCCCACATAAAAAAAAGTAAAACAGCAAATATAAAAATCGGGAAGAGAAGAAGAAACAAAAATGTAAATAGAACAAGTGGAAGACTAATATATTTTCAAATAAAAATAGGAAGTAAACATAGAACTGTGAATGTTAACTTCAGGGTAGCCTCAAAATACAATCCCAGGGAAAAAGCAAAGAAGAAAACAAAAGGGAAGACCAATCAAACATAACTACACCCATCCAACCTAAGAAGAGAAGGAGAAAAACAAAGGCATTGTCTGGAGCAAAATACAGAAGACAAATACAGAGTGACACTGAGTAACTGCATACCGATAGTCACCCTAAACGTTAATGGACTGAACTCACCAGTCAAATTATGCAGTGTGGCTACATGTATTACAAAGCATAATAAAACCTTCTGTTTCACTCAGGAAATCTATCCTCTTTCAAAAAATAAACAAAGGTTCAAAGTCAGTGCCTGGAAGACAATTCTACAGTGGAATGGCAACCAGGAAAAAAGCAAGAACAGTTATACTCATATCAGGTAAAACAGACTTCCACCTAAAAAGCATAACAAAAGATAGAGATAGACATTATATGATGATTAAAGGGTTAATCCAGCAAGAAGACACAATGCTTTCTAACATATATGCATGAAATGAAGGAGCATCAAAACATATGAAACAAGTTTTATTACACTTGAAGAGAGACAATAACAGCAACACAATAATAGTGCGGGACTTCAACACCCCACCTACGACAACAGACAGATCAACCACGCAAAAATTTAGCAGGAAGACAGCTGCTTTAAATGACCACCAGTAACAAATAGGTTAATAGACGTAATCTGAGCACTTCACCCAACGACTATTGATTTCACTTTCTTCTCAAGCGGGCATGGAGCATTCTCAAGGATAGATCATATGCTGGGACACAAAACATCAACCAATGAATTTACAAAGATTGATATCATACCAAGCCTCTTCTCTGACCACAATGTGCTAGTCTTGAATCCTAGGAAGAGGGCTGGAGGAAGGGGGCTGAGAAAGATTGAGAAAGACAAGAAACTAAGATAGAGTGAAAGTAGGGTGACAGGGTAATCAGTTTTCTGAGAATTGTCACCCCAAATATCTGACTCCTTGCATATTTATTGTCACTACACAAAGTCTTTCTTAGAAAAAATGCAAGATGTAAATCAACTAGTCTTACAATCATTGTTTATGTAGCCCGGAGGACACACCCAAAAAGGTTTCAGCTTAACAGCTTTATCTTTAACTTCTTCCTGAATCTCAGCAGGAAAAAGAAACCCCTACAGCCAAGGTTTTCCAGGCTGATGGGCAACTGGAATTCCAGGCACCAAGGTTATTTTTCCCCATTGAGGTACTGATTATCTAAACTAAACTTTCCCCTTCTTATTCCCCACAACAATGACAAAACTATAAATCAACCACTGAAAGAAAGCTGGAAGACCCCAAATTAATTGGAAACTTAACAATATGCTCCTGAGTGACTCCTATGCAAAAGAGGAAATCAAAGAGGAACTTAAAAAGTACTTAGAGACAAATGAGAATGATGACACAAGCTACCAAAATCTATGGGATATAGCAAAAGCAGTACAAAGAGGGAAGTTCATTGTAATCCAAGCCTACCTCAAAAACAAGAAAAATCACAAATAAACAATTTAACTCTGCATTTAAAACAACTAGAGAAAGAAGAGCAATTAAAGCCAAAAGTCAGCAGAAGAAACGAAATAATCAAACTTCTAGCAGAAATAAAAGATATACTAAACAAAACAAAAAAAACCAACAAAAAAAAAAAAATCCAGAAGATCAATGAAACCGAATGTTGATTCTTTGAAAAAATAAACAAAATTAACAAACCATTGGTAGACTCACAAAGAAAAAAGACAAAATTCTCATAATTAGAATCAGAAATGAAAGGGGAGAAGTCACAACAGAGCACAGAAATCGAAAACATCATGAGATATTTCTATAAACAGCTCTATGCCAACAAAATGGACAACCTTGAGGACATGGGAAGATTTTTTTAAAATAGACTCTACCAGGATTGAATCCTGCAGACCTAGAAAACCTGGACTCATATCTAATACAGATCATGACAAACATTTTAAAACTATAATAACAAAGAAAAAAATGGAATTCATTTCAGAGATGACAATAAGTATAATGTATTTAATACATCATTGAAAACTAAGCAGAAGAAAAATATTTTTTGTATAAATCTATTTTACTTCTATAATAGTTTAAATATCATGAAATCACAAAGTAAAAATAGCATCTGGCATATAAATGACTGATATAAACTAGCCCACAATTTATAAATAAGTTGTACAAAAGCTCATGATAATCACAAACAATAGAGATAATGGCTTGCAAATTTTGTCTTCTTAAAAGTGACTGGGAACAGGAAATACTTCTAAGTGACAGCAAATACAAATAAAACAGGGAAAAACTTCTTAATGAGACAGCAGGGACAGAAAGTAGAGTGAAAACTTATAACCAAACTAAAGAATACTTGTTATAATTAGCTATAAACTATGGCATCATTTAAAAATTAGCACAAGAATCATTGTTAAAACTGGTACAAGAGAATATTTTTAAATGAGGGGTCCAAAGAGGAATTTTTCTAAATGAATCTTTCAAGATCACATATTCTCTGTGAGAGTGGACGTAAGGAAAAAGGTCTAGGAAAACACTCCTTGTCTAGAATATCAGAGGACAGTCCTCCCTATTATCCTTGTATCTTTTCAGCATCTGTTTGCATGGAAACCCTGGTTTACCTTTCCTCGCTTCAGGCTACAAACCCCTGCCATTTTTGGCCATGGAGGGTCTCTTTGTCACATAAAATCCCACATTGTGACTCGGCTAACACCCTTTTCTTTGCCTGACTGCCAGTTCCTTCATCTCTGACCACTTCAAGGCTCAGCTCAAATAACATTTCCTAATAGAAACTTTTTTTCACTCTCCCAGTTGGAGATAATCTCATGAAATGATGCACTATGAGGTGACCAAGGGTCTTAGAGATAAGGAGTTCTACTTCCTCAATTTACACCTGACTTTGATCTCACTATCATTTCCTTCTAGCCTTGAAATTTTAAAAACTACTCTTTCTGAGAATAATAACATTGTTTGAAAAGACTTGACATTGTCAAAAATAAATACTCTCTCACAAATTTCTGAATTTAAAGAATTTCTAACTCAAAGTTTTCACCAGTTAGTTACAGATGTCTTAAGATTTCTAATTGCCTGAAAGGTACATTTCCATAGTATCTTCCTACCTGATCCAAGTATCTGAAATAACTACTGTCCTGAAGCAGCCATTGTTACTAAATGCTAGAACCAACATTATAATCCAGCTCTTTTGACTTCTGATCCAATGAAACTCCCTCCAAACCCAGACTCAAATAATGGGCACCAATTGATTTCTTATCTATTTTCGCAGCAAGAAAATCTACGGGTTCATTTGTTTATAATTTCTCCCATGTAATCCTTACTAATTAAAGTACACTCCATAGACCAAGCACATCTTCATCAGCTGGGAACATTCTTAGAAACAAAAATCTCAGACCTATCACAAAATGTACATCTGAGTAAAAAAATCTATTATTAGTAGATCATTGAATTAATGAAGAGTTCTTGAAAATAGAGAAATCACGCTTTTAGTTTGGATACTCTATGGATCTGAAATTGGCAAATTATTTTGAGGCACAAAGAAAAATAAAATGTCTTTAGTAAATAATGCTGACAAGAGAAAAATTATCAAAAATTAAATAAGTAGTATCAAGCAGTGGATTAAGTAGCACATTATAATGCTTTTTATTAGGATATAATATCAAAGAAAGAAGGCTATTTTAGCATTACTGAAATGCTTAAGTCCTTACATATATATGAGTGTATGCATATATATCATGCCTTGTATAGTTTTTGTAATTTGTATATACATGTATGCAACTATATGGAAATTTATAAACCTTGCAAACAAATTTTGCCTTTCATTTATTTAATTTTAAATCTATTTGTAGCAATTACTCTCCATAAAATTTAATGAACACTATTCAATTATTTTGTAGAAAATAAACATAATGTTTTCAAAAGCACATTTCTAATTCTTTGTATTGACCCAGTACCTTCCCTCTCCTGAAAAGTCAGCTGTGGTTCATTGATCATTTAACAGTCTTGCTGTCATAAAGTCAGGAAATTCTGGAATGTGTAGTGTCAAGGATTTAGATGTGTGATTCATGAAAGGTTGTGTCTGCTCTCAAGAGACCTGAGTTCCAAGACCTCCCAATAAAACTATCTGCAGAGTCCCAGTGGAGTTGCTCCTATTAATTTCATTCTCAAGGGGGAGTGAAATACTTTGCATATTTCTAATTTTCAAATAGTGTCTGGTTTCTTTTTTTTTTTTTGCAAATGAAGGACTATAATATATTGCTATGTGGTCTTAATTTTGGTAATAAGATGCACTAAAACTTCTGTATTAAAAATATATAAAGGTGTACAAGCTAAATTAAATGTTGACTAATATCCAAAGGAGGAATCGTTGTCTGAATAATAAAATATTTCTCTTTACACTGATTCCCAAATATAGTGACTTGTTGCGGTAGAGTGGAGTATGTATTCTTACTTCAGTGACTTTTAACATTTGATTAAAATCCTAGTTAAAAAGAAAAAAAGAAGGAAGCAGTTAAAGTCACATATCTTGAGAACACTAATTACGTAAATAAAGAATACTGAATAAGAAAACAAGAGAGCTGAGTTCCAGTCTTGGTTCTATAACTAGTTGTCCAATCCAGGGTGAATCACTTCATCCTTCTAAGTTTGCTTTATCTGTAACTTCCTATAAAAATCTTGATGTGAAAGAAGACTTAACTAACTCTGGGTAATGAAAACAAGACAAATTATGGGAGACGGAAAGTACATAGAGTCTGACTTTGACTTTTACAGGCAAACAGAGAGAGAGGGTGAATACATTCTGAAACTAAAGTGCCCCTGAAAATGTATAGAGATAATTATGTATTGATTAAAGGACAGTTACTGAGCAGTGCTTTACAGTAGGGCTATTTGAAGAAATGATGTTTTAAAATATGAATAACATTCTAATATAAAGAAGAAACACCATAAGAAACTTCATGGCCTATGTAGGAGTGCAAAGTTTTATTTTCTCAGGGAGCACCAGTATAAACAAGAAACCATCACAAATAACATTCTACGTTTTAAAAAGAACACTCATCAACTACTTTTCAATTACTGTCAACAGAGAACCTTACTCCAAGCTATTTGTTTTACTTTCTAAAGTCAAATGCTAAAGAATTGAGAAATAATTTCAATAAATATCAATTGAAGTTACTTCTGCTTTATAGTAAAGATGAAATAGACTTTACTCAATTTTAGCAGTTGTCCTTTTAAATAAAGATGGAAGCATTTTATGTTTAAATAACAAAATACCATTAACAACATCATTTCATTAGGAAAAATTATCAAGTAGACTCAAATAGTCTCCAACATACCACCTTAGCTTTCATAAAAGCCCCAGACTTTCATGATTCTGATCTTTGAAAATCACTTTCTATTTATTTTCTACTTAAAGTTTCTTTCATTCTGTTTCAAGAAACTCCAGTATTTTTCCTCTAAGGGTCAGAGTGGGACCAACTAGCAGGTCAGTGAAGTGGATGGAGAATAACAGGTCCAGACCACATGAAGCAGGCCCATCTTGGAGAAAGCATGCAAGACTCACACTTCAGCTGATACTGAATGACCACAGTTTCATTGTGATTGCTGTCATTAATTAAGATGAAGGCAAACATGGAGGCATTTATAAAATCTTTCCCACAAAAAAAATGTTAATTTTTCATTACTAACATGAAAATGACAAAATTAAACAAAAAATGTAAGTGAAATAGTTAATTTACACATACAGACACACTCACTCAGACGTGCATAAATGTAACTATATTCAAAACTTCATAAGGCATTATTTACCCTCAATGCAAGTGATGCATCCTGAACTGAACTGTTTTCTTCTAATCTCTTTTGTTTTCATTTAGATGCTGGCAATCAGTGGTATACAGAAACTATGCATGTCCACTTGCAAAGTAGGTTGTGAAATTTTCAGGAATTTTGTGAGCCAGTTGACATAACATTTGTAGATTTAAATCAGACAAATGAAGACATTTTACACACACACACACACACACACACACACACACACACCCCTCAGAAAATCAATAAATTCTACACATCGGTTTTTTTTTTTTCTTTTCAGGCGGGTGTTTTAATTTTTGTCACTAGTAGCAGATCTTAAATCAATTTCACCAGTTATTGATGGATCTCAACCTACACTTATAAAGACACTGAATGACAAACAGAAAGTTTCCAAAACCCAGAGGAGGATCCAAAAATATTAGATCCACAAATACTAGTTTTTTCTTTGCTTCCTCCTTCCCACTACTTGATTATTTTAAACAATGTGTGTAAACATTAAGCAAAAAGGAATGAACTTTTTTTGTTCTATTTTACATTTATTAAAAATCAGACTATCAGTTAGCAATACATAATGTTGATGAGCCTGAGGCAAAAATAAACGTCTTGATTAGAATTCTCCTGCTAATAAATTGTCAACTGCTATGATGAAAATGATTCATGAATGAAAACAAGAATGGAATCTGGCCTAAGTTATGTAGTTTCCTATATTTCTTTCCTTTAAAAATAATCTGATAACAGGAAAATCTAGCAAAAAATTAATTCTCAGCTAACAAGTTACTAATTCCAATAGAAGATGACTGAATTTGTTTTCCTATTCACTTACATATAATATTTAGTTATTGGTGTTTCCAAATACAACTGATGAGATACAGGGACAAGAAAGTAAATTGAGTGTGACGGTTGCCAATGGGATGGCGACAGGGAGCAATCTTCAAATTCACCTTGTTTCTGGATCACTTGTTAATAGTATACAAATTTTTACATGTTGTCTTAATTCCATTGCTGACTTTTGCTCATCTTCTCTTTACGTTTCATTCTCCTTTTTTTCTCTTCCTAGAGTATTGGGTGCATAAAATATTCTGAAAAGGAGGAATTGTGGGTTCAACAAAAAGATTCCATTTTCCTCAAGTACTAGAAATGATCTTTCAATGGTGACCAAAATCTCTCTCACTCTTTCTCTCTCTGTCCCCTTCTCTCTCTCTCTCCCTGTGTCTGTCTCCCTCTATGTCTCTGTCATACACACACACACACACACACACACACACACACACACACACTCACACACTTTAAGGACTTATTTCTTTTAAGTTCCATTCCTTTTGCTTCACTTCACTCTTACAGAATGTATCTATTCAGTTTCTTTTTGAGTAAACAGATTAATATTATGGAAATGTGAGCTGAAAATTTTGCCTAGCAAAATGTACTTAAGTGCTCTACGAAACCAGGGATAGAAGAAACCATATATTAAGGGATTACATGTGGAGTTGAAATAGCCAAACCATGTCAAAGCATCAAACAAAACTGCAGGAGTAGAGAAGTTCAAAAAGGGATTCAATAAAACAGTGAAGAAACAGGGAAACCAACAAAATAAGAAAACACCCATCACTATTCCTAAAGTTTTGGCTGCTTTTTTGTCTTTCCTCATTTGACTATTTTGATTTTCTTGCAAATTACTGATTGCACGAGCATGTTTTCTGGATACCGCAAATATTTTGCCATAAATCCCCACCATCACGGAACCAGGTGTAAAGAAACCTGCCATAAACAAGGTGGTCCCCCACAGTTTGTTGAACATCACTGGGCAGGAACTGGAACAAGCAACCAGGATAGCATAACCTTCTATTCCATCAGCATAGGACTCTGAGAAGACTACACCGAAAGCAAATGCTCCAGGAACTGACCAGCAGACAAGTAGCAACCTTTTAATGACTGGAATCGTCATTTTTGTGGAATAATGTAGAGGGTAACAGATAGCATAAAATCTATCAATGGCTATTGAGCAAAGATGGAAAATGGATGCTATACTAAGCATCAGGTCAAAACTATAATGGATCTTGCAAAATGTGAGCCCAAAATACCAGCAATTTTCCACTGATCTGATCATGCTGTATGGCATGATGGTGAATCCCAGGAGGAAATCAGTGACCGCCATGGAAAGAATGAGAAAGTTGGTTGGTGTATGAAGCTGCTTGAAGTAGGAAATGGAGAGGATCATGGCAAGATTGCCAAACACAGTGATGACTATGGCTCCCGCCATAAATGAGTACATGGCAGCTCGGACAAACAGCGACCTGTCGTTCTCTGGACAAGATCCATTTCCATATTCAGAGCAATCAAATGTTTCCTTCAGCAGAAGCAAGAACATAAATTTTTGTCAGATACTAGATAAATTATTCCCTTTATATAAGTTTTCACGGAAAACCTAAAAAAATTCACATATTTTGTAATATCACTTAAGTTTATTTACTTGCAACTAAATACTATTCTGACATAAAGAATTTGAATCATCATTATATGCTTTATACTTTCCAAGTTTCAAATTATGTCATCAATATTTAGCAAATTATTACTTTATACCAGGGCCTAAATTTTAAAAAAATGGAGATGTGGAAATAGAAGAATTGGTGGATAGATGAAGAAAAATAACTTCTTATAGAACTTATAATTGATGCTTCAATGTTCATTGAAAGAGTAGCTATTAGGTAATACATTCAATAGTTTCTCAAATTTAGAATCCAGAATGTATAATATTTGATTATATGGGGGTCTATTGCTTTGTGAATTGGGAAGTCACTATTTTAATAGTTTCATTCATGTGTTTTAAACAAGTTCTGGTACATCACCATCCTTCAATTTTTTCTGCTAATGTTTGAACACATCTAATGACCTAGTAGAATCATTCCATTAAGCTGATACTGAAGCCTTTATAATTATCTCACCAGTGAGATCAGCTAAATAAGAAGAGTGCAGAGGACAAGGTTGGACCCATTCTTTCTTCTTTGTGAAGAAAGGGTGCACCTTCCAGTGTCTCTCCTCATAACCCCGTGTAATACACACCTGACATAAATGACAGTCTCACAAGTTCTAAAAGAAAAACAGACAGCGCACGACTGCTTATGCTGGCCTTGTATCTTCATTTTACACATAAAAATCTGCATACCAACATGTACATGTTTAAATAGAAGATAACATGCTCTTGAAGGCAAAAAACTATTTTTTGTATTTATAAGAGAAACACTACAATCTAAATACAAAGACTATCTTCTTAACTATTACAAAGTCTCTATTCATCAATGACTTGATGCATAACAAACCCTACTAGTTCCTAATATATAAACCAATAAGTTCTCACCTTCTATGAGATTGAGCACCAACACTCACTGAACAGTAATTGTTTTTCGACTGTCCACCAGACACAATGAAAGGAACAAGAAAGCATTAACTAGTCTCTGGCTGCAGTTTCTGAAAAGCAGCTGAACAGACAAAACAGAAAACAGAAATAATTCTGCACCATAGATAAAAAGCAACAGTGGTAATGAATTGACCAAAGAATGTTCTTGGCAACATGTGCAATCAGATCAAAACTGGACATGAGAACTTCAACCTGGGGTAGACAAGAATGCTGAAGCAAGGGTGGGACTCTGACTGGCTGTCAGTGGATAGTGGAATTTGAACAGGAGAGGCGAAGGGGAAGCCCTTTTTGAGCACAAAGAAAGGTCATAAGAGGCCTTCAGTCTTTCTCAGCAACACTGAAAAGTGCTGAGAACAGGGGAATGAGGAATCAGAGCCCAGAGAGGTTTCTTTCTAGTTTCATATTTTCCCAGCCAATGTTCTTAGCCAGAAGGTAGTCATAGGAGCTTTTCCACTTTCTTCTGTGATTTAAGTAGTGATTAACAATAAATAAATAGTAATGAAATTAGCTACAAGATGATGAATGCCAATTTGAAATTAAAAGCATTCTCGAACTGATTCTAAAGAAATTTTATTCTCACTTTTCCTGTTTTGATGCCCTGTGCTATTTGTGCAGAACTAATGACCTAACCATGTGCTAGTACATATTTCAACAATATACCTAAAGATGGAAAGAAAGCCATCTTTTCTTATGAGACCTGGATGATAACAACCACAGACTAGAAACACTACGAACTTCTTTTAAAGTCTCTGACAGTCACTTCCCTAATTGATGTAAACAAAAACGACAAGACATATTTCCTGAAAGATAGCATTGGGAAAATGTTTCTTCCAAAAATTTCTAAAATGTGTACATCTGACTCTCAGTCACTCTTCATTTTTAGTAGCTACCAGAGAAGTTTCTAACATGTATGTAATATTTCTCCATTGTTTCTCTTAACGTTCTGAAGGGAAAACATGAAGGCAAAATCAGGGGTGAGCCATTCTTCTCCTTTGGTACTAGGCTGTTGAGCTAATCTTGTGATCCACTTGCTGACCAGTTCAGCATCACCACAGAAGAAAATTCTCTGAGAACCTGAAATATTAGAAAGTAGAAAGTTCTAATCATCTTCAGTATGCCTATTAAAAATCATAGGAGAGCTGGAAATAACAAGGAATTTCACTTCAGTGAACATGGCACACATTACTCTTGAGCTAAAGGCAACTTCACAACAATACCTCATTGCAAACATCTTTGTGTCCCTGGAGCAGTTGCTTTGATATTAATAGTCATTCTATTGTCTCATTTTTCACAAAAATTCTCCTCAGTCTTGCTTAGCTTCAAATTATAGGGTATGGGTCTAGACTTGCTTCTCTTCTAGCATTCCAGAGCATCAATCGGCCAATCAATTCTAGAACTATCACAAAGTTCTTTGAACACAGAAAATGATGCATAAGTTTGTATTTGTATTCCTCATATACCTAATAAACACTGGATGGGGCACACTGGATGAACACAAAAGATTTCTTCTAAGAAAATAATAAAAAAGGGATTCTGTGTAAAAGTCCAGTTGACTGCCTTAAGGCTCTCCACTTAGGTGAACAGTGTGCCATTTACTAAGTTACTTATGAGAGGATAACCCTGTTCTTGATTCTAAATCTTCCCAGGAAACAAGTTTCACTGCCAAAAGCATGCTCACATGTGGAAAAAAAAAATATCTGTTCTTTATTGCAAGTTCTTATAAAGTCCTGAACCATCTACAATCTTCTACCTACCTTAGAATTCTCTCTGAACAAACAAGGTAAGAGTTACAATTTACATCTATGAGAAAAACTCAAGGAAGAGAAAACACGAATCTGCCCTTAATTTCTTCTTCGCGTACCTGTTGGGCTGTAGAAACGGTCATTGTTCATTAAACTTTTTTACTGCAGGAACTTGATTTCTCTTTTGTAACTTCTGTGAATATTTGTATGGAACTGGAAGACTTGAACAACATCAACTGTGCTGTTATATAATGTAACAATTAGTCACAAGGGAATTGGGTCTCAAAACAACAAAAAATAAAAAGAAGAAAAACCAAAAACCCTTGCCATTCTAAAGTTTAATTGCTTAATTAGCATGAATCACTGCTTTATACTCTCAGGAGTCTCTGCTTACCTAAGTTTTACGCTAAAGGTTCTAAATCTGCTATTATAGCTATATATAACACATTCAAAAGGGAATCTGAAATGCTGAGTTATGCAGGACCCCAAGGAATCTGATCTCAACCACACATGGGTCATTGGTTCCAGTGGAAATGTGATGTTCCCTCTATGTCTTTAGAAAAACTGCCACAGTACATTCTCTCTTTCCAGTCACTGAGAAGATCTTATCGTTCATGCGTTTTCTCTTTTCTTTGAGTATACACTTTTTCAAAGAACACATACAAGTGGCCAACAGGTACATGAGAAGATTCTCATCTTATCGAATTATTAATGTACACAAGTCAAAACATCCGTGAGATATCCCCTCACACCTAGGATAATAGCTGTTGTTCAAAATAAAACGAACAGTACATGTTGGAAAGATGTAGAGACAAAATAATGCTTGTACATTATTGATGGGAAAGTAAATTAGTGCAATCATTATGGAAAATAGTACGATTTTTCTATAGAAAATCTTTATATATTCCGATTATGCCATTTTTAAGTATTTACTCAAATTATGCAAAAATATTAATTAGAAAATATATGCAGAGGATATTTATTATATTTTAGAACTGGAAGAAACCTAAATCCTGATCAATAGATTAATGGATAAAAACTACATGGTTTTCATACATAATGGAATACAACATATATAAATATATATTTAAAAAAATGAAACCCTGACATTTGTCACAATATGAACATACCTAGAAGGTATGATTAGAGAGGTAAATCAAACCTAGCAAAAAAAAAAAAAGAAACATCCTATATAATTTCACTCACTATATAAAGAAAGCAGACTAATGAACAAAATATAAGTAAAGCAAACTTTTAAGAGTAAACAACCACATCAGTGATTACCAGAAGGAAAGAAAATAGGAAATGTGGGCAAATTGAATAAAAGGTGCCAATTCTATTGTGAGAAATAGAATTGGACTCTTAGTGATGATCTTTCTGTAGTATATAGAGAGGATAATATATTAATGCACACCTGACACTTAAACTATTCTTATAATGCAGTGTTACTTCAATAATAATTATTTATTAAGATAAATAAAAATTTATTAAGATAAATTTATTACTATAAATAAAGAAGTGATAAATACTTAAGAAAACTAGGGAAAAAAAGAACACATTTCATCTGTCCTCTAGTGGAATGGAGCATAATTAATATCCCTATAAGACACTCACATGGTGGTCCAAAAGCTTCTCAATGTCACTTGCCTTAATCTATTGATTCTTATATTAGTCTATTTTAGGGTTTATGTTCTTTTAGAATGAAAAGTTTATTTTCACTAATAGGGCAACCTTGAAAAGTAATCATTATATGCCAGATAAAGATTAAATAAAATACCAACCACTGAAGGCAATAGGGTTCGTTCGAATGATAGCCATTGTGTGTGAGCTCACTCAATTCGCATGACTCAGGGCTGTGGCATCAGTACATGCTGTGTCATCACAGGGTGACCTGAGCTTTAAGGGCACATGCTTGGCTCAGTGCTGTCTTTCACTTCTTGGAATTCTTAACAATTTTTTAACAAATGATCTGCATTTTAATATTGCCATGGGTCCCCAAATTATATAACCTCTCTTGTAGAAGAACTTCTTCTCAGATGTTCTTCATGAGAAAGAAAAAGAGGAGGAAAAATTCCCTTACATTTCAGTGAATAGTCATATCTATATTAATTGATTAGGAATTCATATGAAAGATTTATAAAGAAACCCACAATTTCGAGCACAATTATTTGCCAAGAAAGTAGAACTTAAATTTTCAACAGCGGAAGACATGACCACTCAAAACTTTCCGGCATTTTCTGTTTCTTTCGTGGAATAAACAGTAAATCATTTTAGATTAACATTCTTGCTACCATAAAGAATTGCTTAAGCATTCTCTTTTAAGTATGTATATAAGAAACAATAAGGAGAGTTTAAATTAAACTTTTATTTTTTGGCTGTAAATGTACCTACATGGAGAAAACAGAATGAGTCTTGTCTTCTTCCCTTTTTAGCTTTACTGCTCTTAGAATCTATCTAATAAAGTCAAATGTACTATTTGAGTCCAGTTGACCTGAAAGAACACCAGGGCTTTTCCTGGTGGACTGACCCTAGGGAAGGCGAAATGGTGCATTGGACAAAGAAAACCAAATCCTGGAAACAATGCATAGCTGAGCCTTGAGAAATCTCCTGAAAAGCCTGTCTAATCCCAAGAAAAGATTTGAAAGAAAGAGCTCTTTGGTGAATGTTAATATAATAATGACAACTCTCTCTAATAACCCCCTACTTTGCAACTGGAATGGCTAGAATGGCATCAACTTTGAATTGGGCTGGGCTGGCCTCCGATTTTTAACACTGAAACCTTGTGGCAGTTTGGGAGAACTGATTCTTTGGATTCAATCCACAGTGTCCAATCAGAAGTCCCAAAAGGGAAATGGGAAAGTTGACTAATTAATTTAAACAATAAAAATACATGATCTTATTTTGTACCTCAACATGGAAAAGAATGATAGATCACTAATGCAAGTGTTCACATTTTAATTGAACTCAGGTGTGTAGATTTTGAAAGAATCATAATAAGTCACACCACACGAATTTTGCTTCCTTTATTCGTTAGTTTGTACATGTGAACACCCATGATTGCGAGTTGGCTGGCAGTAGTTCACCTGTCTGCTGCTTTCTACCATCACCCCAGGCACTGAACCTTAAATTTTTATCACATGTGGTGTTCTTTTATTAGCTTCATCACATGTATTGGTGTAACTAAATTAAAATGTTGCTGAATTCAATTGTTTTTAGAACTTTTTATACACTGTTCTTGAGGAATCTGCTTTGCTCTTGCTTGTCCATTCAACTGTATACTAGATGTAGCTGCCATATAATGATTAGATTAATTTTTCTTTTCTCCTATACATGGATATTTGAGTTATTTCTAATTATTTTGTTAGTATGAACAGAGATATTATGGACATTCAGATTAAGGTCACCTGGTAATATTTACAAGAGATTTTTCTTGGAAATACACATGAGAATGTAACTGCTGTGTCAAAAAAAAAAAAAAAACAAGCCATCATTTGAAGGAGCAATTACATGCTCTCAGTAATAACACAGACAACAGACAACAAAGTTGAGCACAAATGTTCTTCTTAGGACTATTACTGCTTTTGTTCAGGCCCAAGTTACAGTGTTACATAAAACTTGTGTGTTTTGCCTATTTTTCCCCATTTACACTATCATCCTTAGTGCACAGTTTTAAGAACATTGTTTTTTCAGGTACCCTCACTGAGAAAGCAGAAAGAGCTGTGACTAAACAGATTGTGGACATTCAAATAAAGAAAAATCTATATCAACATGATTGTAGTGACAAGTTCTCCTGAATAGTAAAAGACAAACAATTCCCATCTTATACAAACCACTGAGAACACAGAAAATTGTTGATTTGCAATGTGACTTTATAAAATTGGTATAAATGACACAAATACTGACAAAGATCTAAAGGGAAGGAAAATGAAAGTTTATTCTATGTCATAGATGTAACAGTCTGTAGACTTCAGAGATACTTCTAAATAATAATAAAAAGTTATGCCTATAATAGTTGATCCCAGGGACACAAGCGTGGTTTGACACTTTGACATTAGCATATCACTTACAGTAATTCACCACAGTATCAGGTTGAGAGAAAACAGTCTTTTGATTATTTCAACAGATACATGGTCAAATTCAACTTATTAAAAGAGAAATTCTTAGAAATTAAGGGGGAAATTTTTTCCATATAAAATTAAATGTGTCTACACAAATAAAATCTTTCATCAGACATTATGTTGCTGATAAAATATAAAAATGTTCCCTGAAAAATAAGGAAAGGTACACCCTGGTGGCCTAGTGGATAAATTGATCAAGTCATAGTCCACATAGTTCTAAAAGACCCAGGTTGGAGACCTTGGGCCAAGGAACAACCAAGATGAACAAATCAATAAAATGATTGAAGTGCTGCTTCTTCCTCATCTTCCTGCATGCCTGTTTACTCATCTTCATTGCCTGCTGCACCTTGTCTTTAAAAGAAAAAACAAAGCAAAGAAAAGAAGAAATAAGTTTAAAGAACCCTCTAGAATGAATTTCTCTCCAAATGCTGGAGGCTCTACCAGTGCAGGAAGGAAGGTAGTAAATATACACAGACTGGAAAGAAAAGGGGAAAATGTTGCTATTATTGGTAAGATGTTTATCTCACTATTAATATCTAAATGATACATATGCTTTTTAGAATTGTAAAGACATCAACTATATTGCTGTTTTTAATCAGTACAAAGAATAGATTAGCTTTCTAGCATTAATTTGAAATTATAATTTCAAAATGATTTTTCAGTATAAAATACATAAAGTGCCTTCAAAATAGATTGAACATTTTTATGGGAATGTTTAAAAATTTTTAAAAGACATAAATGAGGAGCCAAATAAATTAAAAAATGTACCTAACACAGGAAGAATCACTGTAAAAAAGCAATAATTTTCTTCAAAATAGACTTGATATAATGCACTCTACCAAAGTCTCAAAGATTGTAAGTGTCTTATTCAACAAATTATATCCCAAAAGTATAAAGATGTGGAGAGTAAGGAAAAGTAGCAAAGATCGGTCCTGATGTCTACCATGAGCCATAATATTAGTGATGTTATTAAACAGAGAATATAGAAGAAGATCAAAAAATGGAATAATTTTTTTCACATATATAGAATACTGTGTCACAGAACTTCAGTAGAAAGACAAAACATTTTTCTATTCTTTCGATTTGGCCAGAGAAAAAAAAGAACTAGGAGAAGGAAGTTAAGAATGTGACCATAGCAATGATAACTTTATTAATAAACAAAAGTGACATGTGAGCTGTGAACTGAGTTCAAAATGCATAGTCATCGATTCCTTTTCAATTCTAACTCCGCAGCTGTGAACCAAGTCAGTAATGGTAAAGTGAATAGTTACATAAAAATGTCACAGGGACCTATATAACATGTCAGTCATTGTCACATCTGTCTTACCATCTAATTAACACAATGACCTGTGTGCTCAATAAATACCTGTTATGTGAATGAGTAAATGTTTTAATGAATGAATAAATCTTTCCTACAACCATGAACATTACCTATATTCATTTTACAAATGAGAAAATTAAATTTAAAAGATATTTATTAAGTTGCTTTCTGGCTGCTGGATATTGCCAATCAACTAATAATCACTCAAGTTTAAATATTAACTCAGTCCAATATGTTTACAGATACATTATACAAATGAATCTACTTTCTTTTGCTTGTGGTCTTATTTCAAGGTAGTAAGAGGTGAAGAAGAGAGTATAAATGGCTCAGTCACCCAGGCAAAACCCACCATTTTCCAGTTCACTTTTTTTATATAGAACTAATGCGTGATCTAGCGATACATATTCGAATTTGGCATTGTGGCAATCGCCATTATTGTTTCCTGCATGTTAGTAGTAAAACAGAGTTACTTTAGTGTTTTGTAGTGTTTTGTTTTATTGTTCCTTGTAAAATGAATCAGGGAAAGAAAACCAATGGATTATGTATGCGTTTTTCCTTATTCCTCCTCTATTTTATAATTTTCTATGTTCTGGAGAATATATCAAAAGGGAAAAGTTAGATCATCTAAATTTAAAGTTATCAAAATTTTCAAACATCTGGATTCACTGTTTGCATACTCTTCTGCTTAACTTAGTCTTGAGAGAATAGCTAATTAAAGGAATTAAGTGTGGTGATTGCATATTTACCAATGCCCATCGCACTTCATTTACTATTCCTTACATCTAAGCTGTAAGTGGAATCCATAGTTCGGAGACAGAGGTATAATTAGAAATTCTCTCACTTCCTCTCATTTGCCAAACTCCTGAGTAAACAGAGAACAGAGGGCATCATTAATGTATGACTGGAAATAATTCATTCTGTAAGTCATTGGGGAAGTAGTTATACTTAGTGGAGACAGGAAAACACTCATCACAGAAATTAATTTGCAGAATCAAAATTTGAGGAATTCTTAGACTACTAAGAGGAGGTAGTTACAAACATGAGAAAGAAACTGTATTTGATGCAAGAGAAGCAAAACAATGACTTCTGTCTTAACTCCTAATTTGATGTAAATAAATTTATATGGTTAACACGCTGAGTGAAAAAAGCAATCAGAGGAAAATCATGCAACTAGAATCACACCTCAACCACTTTGACCAATACAAGAAAACTCTTTTTAGATAATTATTTAGTTCCTTGATAAGTAATTTCAATCTCTAAAATTGTAAGTCAAGTATGTATATTAAAAAAAATCAGAGAACCAATATGATAGATTGATCATTGATCCCATTCTGCTCTACTAGCACCCATACACTTATCTCTACTTCATTGCGGGTGGGAGATATGTCCTATCCTCTAAACGTAAGCTTTGCCATTTAACTCTTTTTGGCCAAAAGATACGGAAAAAATTTAAATTTGTCAGTTTCAAGTCTAGTGTTTTGGTGGGTTCACATGTCATGGTTGTCCTCTGTGCTGTCTCCATGCAGAGAATATGCCCCAAGGAGGTCCACAGCTTCAAGGAAGAGAGACAATAGGAACAGATGGTTTGTGAAGACACGCAGCACATGACAAAGCCAGCTTTGTTGACTCTACAGATTGAGTCTAAATTCCTATTATGCAAAGTTAATGTGTTTTGCGTGGTTCTTACATGGAATTTTCATGGCAATTATCAGTGGAGTCAAGAATATTTTTAAAAATATTCACTGAGATCTACCACACCATTCTCGTGGCCTAAGATCTCCAGAGAAACCACACTGCACATACAACACCTGTGACAGGAATAGCCATTAGTAAGAGCTTCAGTATCAAAAACAAAAAAGCGTGAAATTAAAATTGTCCTTTATTAAGTGAGGATGACCTTTTACTGAATAAATATCACTCTTGTTTCAGAAAAATCTTTAAATAAAAGGTTGAATCAAGAAATCACACCCAAGACTACTTCCTTACAGTACCCTGAAAATAGTCCTTTCTAAAAAGGAGTTCAGTTTGCCTGAATCATACCTACATCTCTCATTTTGTGATTGAGTGTTCTCTGCAAGTAAGCATAGTGCATCAAGTACTGAAAATATTAATTAGAAATCATAAGACTATTAGAAATCTGTATTCTCACCTGTTTTTTTATTACCTTCTCTTCCAAACAGCGGCTGGCAAACCACAGGTGCACAATGCATATTTGCAAGTTGAAGATTGCAAGTTGATGCTAAAATTCTTAGTAAATTATTTTTAAGGTTTTTAATCGAAGTATTACATTGATAATGGCGTTCTCCTAGTTCCACTTGTGTTAATTATAAGACCACACCGCTAATCAATCTCCTTCTCAGTGTATATCATGTTCTTTCTTTTAACCTGAATTAAAGGATATACTGGGACCTATGCTAGTGGGATAAAATAAAGATGATTCTTCCTTAGAGGTATATATAGCTAACAATGAGACAGAAAACCAAACAGATGCTCAAAGGATAACAGAGAGTGTTAAATAGAAAGGCTTATGACAGCACAGAAGAGAGATCTTAAAAACGCATATGGTAGCCAGGAATAACTATAAGCAGATCCCACAAAAAACGAATCTGTAAGAAATTTTCATGAGATTTCCCCAAAAGGCTAAATTTAGAATAGAAAATTAAAACAAGTTTTGTTCAATCTGAATAAACTAACTTCATGGTTTCCAGTTAAAATCCTTTCATCTGTAACAATCATGCTTTAAAATTTTATCTCATTCCAGTATTTTTGTTTTATCAACATAAATGCATTATCTGCTTTAAGCATTCTCAGTACATCTCTTGTTGAATATACACACATAATTTTAAAAAGTAAAAGGTAACAAATGTCTTGATTTTCTCTATCCAAGCTAAATGAACCCAAGCCAATAATTTGCTTAGCTTTTTGTCTTATTTGTGAAGAACAAAATTGAAGTATCAATCAATATTTGGAATAACAAAAATCATTTTTATAAATAATATGTTTGTATCAGTATATTAATGAGGTTTTAAAATATATCTAAAATAATTCTACTATATGTACTAATACTGACTGAGCATTTATTATGAGTGGAATATGATAAATGCCTAAATTTTTTTAATGCTCATAATCTAATGAAGTAGATAGCAGCATCCTCACTTTATGGATTATGAGGACCATGGGAACATTTCCAAAGTCATATTACCAGCAAAGGGCAAAACACAAAAGAAGATTCACATTGTTTCTAGAGACAAGCATGGTTATATTTGCAGCAGAGCAGTTTGAAAAATATATCACAATTTCCACATAACTACTTAAATCACGAACAAAATTAGTGATGAAATGGGCTGAGGAATGAGAGGAAGTAGTAAACAGTGGGAAATATGCTCAGTATTATCACTTTCCTTTCACCATAATTTCTTAGATGTGAAAAGAGATATTTAGGAGATGGGAGGGTAAGTCTCTAAACTGACATAGACAAGAGGATGGTTTTCGCCTGGTGTAAGAGAATATTTAACCAGAGGTCTTTAAGCAGTATTTGGAAACATTTTTGATTGTCAGAACTCAGAGAGTAGAGCATAGAAGTGTATGTTTCCTTTGTTTAAAGTCACTTACTAACAATGGTCATCATAACTGCAAAGTGAATTTAGAATGAAATATGAGTGACAAATTTTGCTACTAATCCTCTGGATTGAATACTAGTTATTGTTCATAATGAGACCATATACATAGTCATAAGGTTTTTTCGAAGAATCAGGAGTCATAGGACATACACATTTATACACTTAAACACATAATATATGTGTGTTTGTGTGTGTGCATATGTGTGTGTATATATATGTATAATTTTTTTTTATTTTGAGATTTGGCTCCTGCAATTAAGGAGATGAGTAAGTCCCAGGATCTTCATGGCAAACCAGCAATTTGGAGACCCAGAAGAGACAACAGTTTATTTCTATTTCAAAGACCTGCAATCTCAAAGTCAATGAAGAGTCAATATTTCCATCTGAATCCAAAAGCAAGAAAAATACAATGTCTAATTTCAAAGGCACTCAGACAGAAGGAATTTTCTCCTACTTGGTTCTGAGGTGAGATGTTTTCAGTCTGTTCAGGTCCTGACTGATTACATGAGGTCCACCCCCACTATAAAGGAAAATCTGCTTTATTCAGACTATCAATTTCAAAGTCAGTATCATCCAAAAATATCACCACAGAAACTCTCATAATAATCTTTGATCAACTGTAAAGGCAACGCTACAAACTAGTCATGTTGCCTCATAAAGTTAGCCATCACAGTGCATGGAAGCAGGTTTTCATATGTTATAAATTCTCATGTTCACCTAAGAATGTATTTATTGGGCATTATTTCCTTGACAATTAAAAAAGTGAGATTTCTTTCTGACTTTGAAATCTCTTAGTAAATTGTCTCTGATGTACATCACATTCCAGTCAAGTGTTTATTTAGTACTATATAGTTTTTTTCTTTTACCTTTCTGGATCATTTTTCTTGGTTGGGAGTAAAGTAAAGAAAAGATAATTTTTCCTGTTTGCTATTTTTTCTCTTTCTAGCATTATGAGTATGAGAGTTCTACCAAAACAAAATCACAGCTTGGGTGGCTTAAAAATAGAAATTTATCTTCTCAAATTTTGGAGGAGACTGGAGTCTAAGATTGGAATGTTGGGAAGTTTAGTTTCTCCTGACACCCCTTTCGTTGATCACAAGTATCTGCCTTCTTACTGTGTTCTCACATATAAGTTCCTGGTGTCTCTTTATGTGTTAGATTCCCTGTTCTTATAAGGACCCCAGCCAGGCTGAATCATAGCACACCTAATGGCTTCACTGTAAATGAATCACTTCTTTCAAGGGTCTGTCTTCAAATGTGGTCACATTCTGAAAGACTTAGACCTGCTGTTTCCACATACGGATTTAGGGATTGGAGGTGGGGGGCAGAAATTCAGCCCATACCACCATTTATGTCAAATAATACTTGTACTCCAATTCACAATTTACATATCATTTTTACTATATAATTAAAATCAGTCTCTCATATCCCTTCACTGTACATTATCTCTTTTACTCAAAGACTTCTAATGGTTATTCACTATATTTGTTAGAAATTATTTTAATAAATAATCCTGTATTATAAACATATTCTTGTAAATGAATGCAAACAATGGTGACTGAAGTAATGAATATATATGACTACATTCCAATGAAACTTTTATTTATAAAAAATAGTTAATTGACCCTTGATACAGACTGCAGATGATTTGTGGGATTTCAAATGATGAATGAAAGCAAGATGGTAATTAAAGTCCTTTAACATCTGGTAAAATAAGATGATAAATGGGGCAGACATGTCACTTGTAAAGGAAAATTTCAGTTGATTATAGCAAAAATGAGTAAAAGGACACTATTTTTTTACAATTGCATTGGTTTTTACATTGGGTCTAGCTGTTTCTTACTGACACAAAAAGAAACCATTTCTTTGTTTTGAGCCCCGAGGCCCAGTCTCAAGTGCGGGTTCCTGGGCTTTTCCTGACCTGCACCTTTACCACTCTGAGCTGCCTGCACCTGACAACAGGAGTTGTGTCAAAAGAGAAACCAATTCTATCACAGCAAGAAGCTGTATAATCCCTGGCAGCCTATCATGGACATGGTTGATTATTACTGAAAACTGTTTCAGAAATAACACAGGCTTAAGGAGAATTCCCTGATGGGGGAGTAATTTGGAACCTCCCTTTTCCTAATTATCCTCTCTCATTTTTAAGGAAAGGTGCGTGTAGGATTGACTGTATTTCATATAGTTATTCTTCCATAGTCCCTGGTTGTGAACCCCGGATCCTAGGATGTATGTGGACTGCACCACCCAGCAGTTACGAACTTAACCATAAACCATCAGAGCATGCAGATTCTTTATTTTAATAGAGTAAAGCTAGAAAAGATAGTCCCTGATGTCTTTCTACCACTTTTTCTTTCTCAAATCTCCTACTTGTTTCCATTTTACAGCCCATCTTATCAGGAATACAAGATGAACGGTTGTAAGGACCCCAAATTTCCAACAGTAGAATAAATACAGCAATGCTCAGCAATACTTGCCATTCAAAAGGTTAGGCAAAACAGGTTTTCACTTCATAAAGTAATGTCTCAGCTTGCAAAATGGAAGGAAAGTCGAAGAAATGTCATTGTGTATAGGATGTGACTTCAAGGCCCTTAAATCAGAATATAGCCCTGGCATCGCTAGCATGGAGACTTTTTCTGACAGGAGACATGATCTTGGTAAGGTGGCTGCACCATTCCTAGTACAGAAAAAGCTGACCCAGCACACTGACATGGCTTCCTGAAAAGTATCTCATAGTAAGACAAATTGTCTTTCTTCTAACATTCAAATAATGTTAGCAAGCAGACAGGCATTTCATTTGAGTTCCCTAAGCAAGTTTGTAGGATGACACTGCTACTATTCTGAAATAAGTATCCAAGTGGCTTAATAATGAGCCACTTATGGATTATCTACTGTTTGCCAGTCCTGTACTGTGCTGTCACAACAAAAACACTGTTTTCCTTTTAGTTAAGGGATGATGCTTCAGGCATCTAAGGAATTTAGTATCACAATTGCACATGGTAAATCCAAAAATCAAAAGGAGAGCTAATTTTGAAGCTCCACCTCTATGCGGCTTTTAGTTCTCTTGTTATATAAAAATTATTCACAATCTGGTACATAAATTGTCTGGGGATTTCAGTTATAGTGACTTAAAAATTCCCTAGAGCTTCTATGGAACTGAGAAAACTGAGTTTCTGAGTTTGAATATGAGCTGCCAGAGAATTGCCCTCCAAAAATGATACTTTTGTATAATCTATGCATTTCTTGATACAGATAGTAGTAAATTTTATACTTCCTTAAAATTTAAGCTACAATTTAGCACAAATAACTGGAGAGTATAAAAGCTTGAAACAGACAACGGAGATTTCATGAGTCTTTGAATAGACATGAAGCCCATCCACTAGCCTGGAATCCAACAGCTGCTAGGCTGCTTGATTATATAGAAAAGCATGAAGATCCTTAATTAGAACTGAACATACTATCTAAAGCACATAAACCTAATATCTAGCTTTTGGGAGCATTTATATCTAAATGGTATATCTGTAATATTTATAATAAAGGCCTCGCACAGTCATCTGGAACTTAGAAAATCAATAAATACTAGGTAGGGAAGCTAATGATAGTATGGATGCTAAAAACAAAAATTGTACTTCAAACACTGTATTCAGTTATGACTCTTGTAAACAAACTAGGCTCATAACCAGGTTCTTCAGGTTCATAACTTTCCTAAAACTACATTAAGAAAATAAATTGCTTAATAACATCATTATGATGCCACCAACTGAATATTTTCATGACTATTACAGGGAGATATTTGGATCATTCTGTATCTATTCTGTGGATAGAACACAAGAATTAAATGCATAGTCATTCAGTTTATCCATTTCAAGAAGGGTGTTTTCTCTTCCTAAACCCAAGATACTACACACCTCCAATGTAATTTCTTATAAAACTTTTATCACTAATTCAGATGTCATATTCTCATTAACCTGTAGAAGGCAGCCTTCTGTAAATTTTGTAGTATGTGGATTTTTAACAGGATCTCCCTCCTCCCAAGGACCTCAGAATCGAGTGACCCACTTGGAAGTAATTTCATCCCTTTTACCTACCTGTATCTCATCATGAGAGTGGGAGGAGGGCTAACCTAGAGAAACCAATTTATATGTGTGGAATTTCGACAGTGACATTGAGAACCTTCTCTTACTTTCAGAAACTCTTGAAGGCAATACCCAAACAGACTACTCATGCAGGCCCAACATGAGCATGATAATTGTCTATAATGCTCAACAGATAGAATAAGAAATAAGAAATAAAAGAGGGAAAACATGGAAGTGGTGAAAGAGAAAGAGAAAAGAGGAAGGTGCAATAGAATAACTTTTATTCAACTGTACCAGTCACTGGGCTACGACATTACATGAAAAGTCTAGGTTACTAACACAACTCCGAATAAAAGGACAGAATTACATAAATTGAGTTACAACTGAAGAGAAACAGTGAAATTTGATTCCAGATGTCACTCCACTTTCCCATCTCCTAACTATTACCAATTAATTCCAGATCATTTCAAAGAACTTATTAGGAAAAATTCAGATTGCTACAAAATATAAGAACATTAATTAGTGCCTATCCATGGATTGATGTGCAGGGGAATCACTGTACAGCTAGACAGAGGGGATCATAAAATACTAATAGTAATCAAAATAATTTAATTTTAAAAGTTGTATTTGTAGTTTTCCTAATCAGTAAAATTATTGCAAAATAATTTTATCAGTCATCATTGAGACTGTTTAAATAATATTTTCAGGATATCAGCTTAGTTTTCTTGCTACAATGCTTTTTTAATTATTCTCTATGACACCTAGTTTCTAGTTATAGGTGTATATTTATTTTTGCAATTAATTATTACTCATAATAGCAAATGAAACATCAGATAATTTTCTTTGATAGAGCAAGGTGAAACTTTATCACAGACAGGAAGTAAAAAGTCAGCTTGCTCACAACTAATTTCAGTTAAATCAATGTCATCATCTGATAAATCAGTATTTTGTGATTCTCATATTTTTATAATTCAAATCAAATTTTATCCAATCAAAACCTCTAAAAAGCACATTGTACAAAAGTCAGCTATTTATTAGATAATGTGGCCCCATACTGACAGAGGATCTCATTTGCTTTGGTAGAAATTCAAAGTCCCTAAAATGTACGGATGTAAATAGCTATTAACACTGATAAGAGCTTTTGTTATATTTGTGTCCATTAAAACTATAGCACTTGTTTTAAAAGATGAAGGTTCTTAAAATGGCATGTGCTCACACATGTTCACAGAGTCATGAACATACACTGGTGACCCATTTTCAGATCAAAGCAAATGTATATGACAGCACCTCAGAGAACTGATTTCAAAACAAAAAAATGGAAAGATCTCACTCTTCTGTTACTACGTTTTCATTGATCCTTCTAAACTTACCTCCTAACATTTTTAGAAAATCCTCCTCTATGTCTTCTTTCCATATCTCAAGGAAAATTTTTAGTCTCTTTCCACATCAACAGATATAATCAGCTAAGATAAATCTTTGTTCCAGGGTGGATAGATGTTTTAATATTAGTCATGTACTTTCAGTTTAACCTTCACCCTTCATTCTCTCAAAGTCTGTGAAAGCTATTAAAGCTACAAGGTTTACCTTAAGAATGTGGCATGTCTTTCTTATAAAGGAAAGGATCCACTTGAAATCTGACTTTGATCATCACTGAGTGACAAATCAGTGTCTAGCACTTTAATCAAACAGCATTAATAACATCAGGATTAGGCTGATCCCTTAGAGTTCCTATCTAGCGCATCTGGGTAAAAAGAACACTCATAACCTAGAACACTAGGGAGAACATGAACATGAAGTTTTCATGTTGAACGTTGAAAGTTTTCAGCGAAAGGCTCTGACCACAAAAGTTAGAAGATCTGTGTCTGACACTTGCCTCTCTAAGGCAAAATGGAGGGAAATGTACTGACTTTGTAAATTAAGAAAGTTATATGTTAAACATTTTGCTTTGTAAGCTATAAAGCTACATACAAAATGCTACATACAAAATACCAATAAAGTCTTCTCTGGGCAAGAAAATACTCATCAAATTGCCTCCAGTTAGATCCAAGGGAAAGACAGCAAAAGTTAAAAACTGCTACTGACTTGAAAATGGTGACACGAAGGGCTGACTCACATTTACTCTGCATCCATGTTCAGTGTGTGCTGTCATATATATGTGCTTTGATCTGAAAATGGGTCACCAGTGTATGTTCATGACTCTGTGAACATGTGTGAGCACATGCCATTTTAAGAAACTTCATCTTTTAAAGCAAGTGCTATAGTTTTACCGGACACAAAGAATCTTCATGACTTCCCTCTTTCCCTTAATTTACTCCTTCCCCTTTCTTTTCTTGATGGAATAGTGCAGGTAGAAAGAAGGTGAGAAGAAACATGTAAGCAGGACAAAAGAGGAGAAAGAAGCACTTTATCTTATTTGGTTGTTCATCATGGGTGTCCCTTCCAGTCCCACGATGTAAACCTGGGTCCCTGGGATTTACGTGGAATCACTGGTCAAAGGTGGCTAACCAAAACATTACTCCAGCAGAGTGTGCTTACTCCATCCTTTCAACACAACTTCACATTACACTTTATTTACATTTCCATGTTGCTTTCCTTGGATTCATTAAGGAGATGAAGTTTCCCTTAGAAGGACACTGGGGGTTGTGCTGAATTCATGTGAGTACAGATTTGAATGTAAGACCTAAAGCTATAAAACCCAGCAGTGGACCTGCTTCCATAGCCTCCCTAGGAAGAATGCATAATGTAAACATTTTAGAGGGTTTTCAGGGAATAATTAATAAAAAAAAATGTATAATCCTGATGAAAATAAATGTATGAATAACTCAGCTATCAAACATTTCCCCATATGCTCTTCAAAGCAATTTAATTTTTTTGAAAACTGAATTCCTTCTGAAATAATGATAAATGTCTTTATTGACTGAGTCCTAAGGACGATAAAGCTAGCTGATCACCAGACTCTTGCAATTATAACACTTAGACAAAGTCAACTTACTTTATTTTAAAAAAAGTGCATTTACAAGTATTCTCCTAATGCTTGGGTATGCAATTTTATTTTATTTATCCCATCACTTATTCATTCAACTAATGAAGCAAAGCAATAATAAAGAATAAAAGAAACAAAACAACAAACACTGCCTTAATTACAGTGGACTGCATCAACTGGAGGCAGCAAATTATCCCCTAAGTCACCAGGGTATACCTTAAGGTGAGATTTTAATTGTTTTTAGGCTGGTTGACCTTATGCATGTTTGCAGATTGCTCAGTGACCATACCACTGCAAATATTTAGCACTCTGTTCCTGGTGCTGACTCCATCTGTGCATTCCAGAAAGAATTATAACAAACCACTCTTTGGTTATGTTTTTCAATACAATGTTTTTTGAATCTCATAAACCCTATTGAAGTCACTGGGTCTCATGCAATTGCATGTCATCTGCATTACTGTGTAGAGTGTTTCTACATTGCATATATATAATAATGTGTATTGGCTGAAAAAATTCCTACTGCTAAACGAGAAGCTCACAAAGAAGGTGGTCAGAAATCAGTGAGGAAAACTTGGATATTTTCATCTTTTTTTTTTCTCAATTACTGCCTACTGACTTGGAGAGCTAATCCTTTTGAGAGGATTTGGGAATAATTTTACTTTCACTTGGGTGAATTTCATTTGTTGTGACTCCATGTGGTAGATAGAAATGCTTATATGTTACCTGATAGTCATTTTGTCTTTTCTCCTTAGTGTCAGAACTTTCTCATGAAGAAGAGGAAGTTGTTAGTAGGGTTGAGGAAATCTCTCTTTTTCTGGTTAATCATCCTCTCTGCTTCCAGAAACATGTGTGGCTTATCTGAAATGCCAGCATCTTATTTTAGAAGCATTAAAGAAATATCTGGAAAACTACAGCACTCTTGACTCTACTTCTGCATCACCAATCCATAACCAGCAGGCACCTTATTTGAATTCATATTATTAAGCAAAACAAACCCATTTGCTGGAGCAATTTTCTACCAAATTCAAAATTCAAGCCCTGAGAGGTATGCTTGACACCCAGCATGATGTTCCATTTCCTAGAACAGTGTGTGGCAGAAGCAGCAGTGAGCAGTCAGCATTCCACTTGCTCCCTGACACTTGTAGCCATTAGATGGGGCTGTCTGCTTGGTTCAACAGACTGAAGCAATAAAGTGTCCTTTCAGGCTGTAGTGTAAGCAAATAGTTGATGTAAAACTGGAACCATGAGTTCAAAACAGCCCTACATTTTCTTTGATGTGTTTTGTGATTTCAGATCTTACATTCAAATCTGTAGTCGTTTTTAGTCATTTTTGTGTATGGAGTGACAGAGTGGTCTAGTTTTTATCTTTTTCATATGGCTATTCTGTCTCCCAAAACACTTTATTGACAAGACTTTTCTTGCACGGTATATGTTCTTGGTTCCTCTGTCATAAATTAACTATTCATATACATGTGGGTTTATTTCTGGAATTTCTATTCTATTTTGTTGATATGTGTAATCATTTTTTATTCTAATAAATGCTGTTTTCATTGCTATTGCTTTGTAGTTTAATTTAAATTTTAGAAATATGATACCTCCATTTTCACATGTTTTATTCAGGATTGATCTTGCTATTCAATGACTTTAGTAGTTCCAAGAAAATTTCATGATTTTTGGAGGGTTCTAGTACTGTGAAGAATGACAATGAGATTTTAATAGGCATTGCATAGAATCTCTGTATTACTTCTTGTTATATAGTCCTTTTAATTATGTTAATTTTTCCATCCATAAGCACTGAAAATCTTTCATTTCTTCTTGTGTTCTATTTCTTTCACAATGGCTTATAGCTTTGAGAGTGCAGATCATTCAGACCTTTGGTTCAATTTATTCCAAGTATTTCATTCTTCATGATAGAGTTGGAGGTGGGATTGCTTTCCTGATTCTTCTTTCTGCCAGTTTGTTATTTACATATATAAATATATCAGATGTTTCTGTATTTATTTTGTAGCCTGATAATTTGTCATGTTTGTTTATTATTTCTAATAACTTTTTACTGGAATCTTTAAGATTTGTCTATGTAAATTATCCTGTCAACAGTGATAATTTTATTTCTTCCTTTCCAATATGGATATCTCTTAAATCCTTTTCTTGTATAATTACTCCAGTTAGGACTTCCAGCACTATATTAAATAGTAGTGATGGGAGTAGTATCATTTCCTTGTCCCTTATCTTAGCGGAAAAGTTTTCACTTTTTCACCAATTATTATGATATTTGTTATATTTGTTATATATGGACTTTATATGGTGAAGTTCATTCCATTTTGTTTGAGGGTTTTCATCATAAACGTTATTTTGAACTTGTCAAAATCTTTTTCTATGTCTATTAAAATAATCATATGAATTTTGTCTTTCCTTTCCTAGATGTGATATTTCATGTTGATTGATTGTTGAACTAGTCTTTCATCATGGGATAAAACCCACTTGATTGTGGAGTATGATTTTTTAAATGCATTTCTAAATTCGATTTGCTAGAATTTTGTTTTTCACTTTATTTTTAAATTTAGCATGCTAGGATTTTTGCATCTATATTCATATGATATATTATCCTATATTTTCTCTTTGTGCTATCCTTGTTTGGTTTTAGAAACAGGGTGATGTTCACATTATAGCATATGTTTGGAACTTTCCCTCCTTTTCAAATGTTTGGAAGATATTGAGAAGGATAGGTATTAATTTTTTGAGTGTGTGGTAGTACTCAAGAGTGAAGCCATCCGATGGGGTGGCTTATGATAACAAATTCAGTTTCCTTACTCATGCTCAGCTTGTTCATATTTTCTATTTCTTCCTGATTCAGTCTTGAAATGCTATGTGTTTCTAAGAATTTGTCCATTTTTCCTTGAGTCTCTCTTTTGTTCCCATGTAGATATTCATAATCCTTTCTAATAATCCTTTGTATTTCTGTGGCATCTTTTGTAATTACTTGTTTGACTCCTATTTTATTTATTTGCAACTTCTCTCCTTTATGAGACTGGCTAAAGGTTTGTCTATTTGGCTAATCTTTTAAAATAACTTACTTCTGGATTTCTTTTTTTGCCTTTTGAATTACCTTTTTGATGTATTTTTAATTTTTTCTTCTCTAATTTTTGTTATTCCTTTCTTCTACTGATATTTGCTTTTTTCCCTCCCCTATTTTTCTTAGTCTTTTATATTTTAGCTAAGATTTTATTTATGGTTGTTCTTGATTCCTGGTTAGTCCTCATTGATATTTAAACTTCCTCTTACTACTATTGCTTTTGCTCTATTCTTTAGATTCTAATTGGTCTTTCTCATTTATCTCAAGGTAATTTTTTATTTCACCTTTGATTTCTTCAATGACTCAATAATTATCCACTAGCACATTAATTAGTCTCCACACATTTGGGGGTTTTCTCTTTCTTCTTTTGGTTGGGAATGATTAATTTCCTGTGATGACATATTACAAATATTTTCAAACACATATTTTTTATATTACTGCAAATTTGCAATGCATGGCTATAAGGGAGAAGATTTATTCAAGAAATTGTTTGAATATCTACCTATCTGTTTGGAGAAATTTGTTAGATTCCTGCTTCATTCTCTTTCTCTACATACATGTATGCACATACACACATACTGCTGAGTGCGAAGTACAAAAACAAAAAGGTCATATTTTCACAATTTCTCATGAAAAATGTTGTTAGATATCAATTAAAATTCCTATATAATAATTTTTAGTAATACAATTGGAAAAACTTCTTTGGATTATTGATTCTGTTCTCATTCCTTTATGTAAAATGAGGAAGAAAAGTATTTTTACCCTGTACTTGTGCCCTGGAAGCCCATGCTCTGCTGGGAAGCAAAATAGTTGATATTCAATAGTTTGGGGGAAATTTTGGGCAACAGCAAAATTTCCCAGCATCTTAGAACAAGAGCAGGAAAGATAGAAAACGAAATCAAGTGTTAAAGTAGTGAGGACCTTTGAAGGAAAACACTCATCGCTCCCTAGATATGGTCAGAGTAGTAGAAAGAAAAAATAACTGATACACCAGTGTGTTTGTGGGAAAAGGCCTGCTTACCACTTCCAGCAACTATGAAGCAAAGCCATGACACCGCCTGTAAACTGAGCTTGCTGGAATATAGCCAGCAAAGAACTCCCTGAGCTTGAAACCCCTGCCCCTAATTTACATCCCTCTCTTCCTGCATTTGTTCTAGCCTATATAAGCCTGTTCTAACCAGAAACCAGGGCTCAGCTCTTTGAGGAAGAAATCCCAGCTGAGACCATGCGTGTGATAAATCTGCCTAAAATACTTTCAAAGAGTGCTCACTTGGTTTCTCCTGAAAAACTGTAACATGTTGAGTATTGTCCCTGCAAAAGAGATTCATGATCTAAACCCTAGAATGTATCAGTGGGAATGTTGTTGGAATAAAAGCACAAGGAGCTTAAAAACATAGGGAAGGCAATGTGATAAGAGAAATAAAAATTGGAGTGATGAGACAAGTAGCCAAGGAATGCCAACAACCAGCAAAAGTTAGAAGAGACTAGGATGAATTCTGCAATAGGGAGTGTGACCCTGTGGAAAACTTCATTTATTTCAAAAGTTTTGATTTTCAAAACTATAAGGAAATTGATTTTTGTTGATTTAATCACCATGTTTGTGATTACAAAAGCAATAGAAATGAATATAATCATGTAGAATTGAGGGAAGAAGAGACACATGTAAGGAGATCTTATTTCCCTCCCCAAGGCAGAACTCAGTGAGTTTATCACCACAGCATAAAATAGTCTAATAGATCATCTAAGCATGTTGCCTGAGGCAATCTCACTGAGGACCTCACTAGTACAGGGACTGTAAAATATTCCCTGAGCCCCCAATGGTAGCATAAAGTCAGGACAGGTCCTCGAAATTTCCACCAAATATAGGAATATTTGTGCCACAAGTATGGCTGAGTGATCCCATCTTTCTGAAATTGGCTGACAGATCATCTGAATAAAATGACCTTACTACCAGGAAAAAGAGATGAGTGCTTTGTGACATAACTAAACCAGTTCCAGAGACCAGACAGGACATTTCATTGTACATCAAGAAGGGTTGGAAATCATTGAGAGCAGATCTCCACTCCATAGTCTTAGTGGTGATGCCTAGGCAACTCAGGGTGATGATGGAGGTGTGATAGAGTAAATTCAAGTTAACAGGGATAAAATTTTTATCACGGGAACCTAGGGAACTTGGCTCAAGAAAATAAGTTCATTCATACTTGTAGAGCATAAAGACTTAAGTATCGAATCTGTTTGGAAGCAAATCACCAAATTTGTCATTTACTAGACGTGCACCCTTGGGAAAGTTATGAACTGAAGGATTCAGTTGCCTTCTCTGCAAAGTAGGGGTGAAATAAATGCTGACTTCAAGGGTCCTTGGTATGTGAAAATTTAATGGCAGATTATTATGTGTTCAAAACTATTTACTCCCATTATAATAATGGTTGCATTAAAAATAAAGTAACATAAAAAAATAAAGTAACATGGTTTAAACACCTGAATCTGGACATTGTGGTTTACAGAAGTTAATTGTGGGTTGTTTAGGATTTTCTATAATGTTTGGTTGTCTCTGTCATAAACTGCTTAAAAGCTAGAGTTAAGAGTGATGACCAAATTCTAAGAAATTTGGTGTAAACATAACTCTGAAGTGAGGTTGGTTTCAGAATTTTTGGATGAGTGTGGTGAGATAGAGTTTTAAAGAGAAGTTCTGACTGTTTCCATTTTCTGGGCAAATACAAGGTAAATGGCAGGAGGCTGAAGGGAGATGGAGGGATGGAAAACCATAAATGAAATTTATAGATTACGCTGGCATAAGTAAAATCACTGAGTTTTAGCTAGAGACATAAAATAGAAAGGGCTTGATGTGCAAAATTAAGAGCCCCTACCTTACTTCTATAATTCTATAAATGTAAACGTTTTCCTACAAATTGATAGAATAATTAAGATGCATCAGCTCTGAAATCTAAAAGATCAAAGCATCATGCCACACGATGAGTGACACTTGACTCTCCAAGTGTGCAGACAATATTACCAACTTCTTAGGCCTTTTATGGATTCCAACGGAGGTATTACTCAGTTATAGTTGTGTACATGTTCTTTTTTTTCCATTATTAGTCACTCTATCTTAGGTGGAACCTAGCAAATCTAATCATTGAAAGAGACAGAATACATGCCAAGCTAGAATTAACGTGAAACCATGGGAGAAAAGAGTAGGAACCACAAATCGAACTTAAACTTTTGCAACCCATGAGATAAGAGCACTCAAGAAATTTGCCAGTCAAACACAGCAAATCAAGAAAATTGCAATCTTGACCTCCCGGTGTTCAGGGAAGTTCACAATTTTACCTGCTGAGAGCAGCATTTTCACTATTTCCATGGACTAATCACAGACTTGAACCTAAATTTAGTAGACTATAAGAAGTCACGCAGAGTTTTTTGAGATGTTGTTCTATTCTTTACCTCTAAACTGCCTATTTATCCTTCTAAAGATTACTTTAAAATATACCCTCAATTAATTCTTTTGATTAAGTCTCGTGATATTAGTTACTATTTCTCCCTTTATGCTTTGTATCTGTCCTAATTTCAGTTTGAAACACATTATATTTTTACTGTTTGTGTATGTATTTGGTGATCCCTTTAAAGGACAGGGAATTTTTCTTTACTATTTTAACTTGAAGACATTTGACACAAATAAATGATTAATAAATGAACAAAAGTAAATATTGGAAACATGAATGACTGGAAACTGCAGGATTTGTGAATGTCTTGTGAGGACTCAAACTCCAATAATGTTCCAATTACTGAAGCATCTTCACCTTGTTGCTCATCTTAAAAAGACTCTCAGATTTCACTATTAAAGATATGATATGTAATAGGTCCATTTAATGCAGACCTTTGTTTATAAGACCTCATTTTTCAATTAATATAATAATTTATCTATTTAGTAATGAATACATTTTTAATTTTACCAAATGCTTGGCTGCAACTCATCACGTTATCATAAAATCCGAATCATTAAAATGGCTAGTTATTATTTGATTTACTCGTGTTAAAACAAGCTTCCATTCTTAGCGGGAAGAGTAATTATGACATATCACTTTTTCACATATTGCTGACATCAGCTTGTGAACATCCTTTTTGGATTTATACTTCTTTGTATGTGAGTGAAGTGTCCTCTTGCTTTTCTTTTCACTGGCTCTAAACTCCATACGATGCTACATGTAAAATACAGTCTGTGGAGCTTATTAAGCATAAGTGTCTTCTCACCGTTCACACCTTCCACTGTAGAGACTACACTTCAGGTGGATTTAATATGGGATTTGGCTCCGTGTCCTGGGGTTTTTATCATTAACTTCTTTGACAGTCGTGGGGCAATGGGAATGAGGTAACGAATAAATAATTCACAACACATCTCATTAACTTCAACAATGTGGATAATCCCAAGAAGAAAGATGAGGTAATATAGGATCTTTGATATACATAGCAAAGCAATAAATCCTTTGTACCAAAAGCAAATTCGCAACAGCTTTGCTTGAATTTAAAAATTGTCTGAGTTTAGAAAACTGTTTGCATTATACACTGGAGAATGAGGATAAATGGTGAGAATAGTGAAGATTTCTTTGGACATTTATGCTGAGTATACAATTGCTTCATATGTTGAGAGATTACAATTAAAATTGATAAGACATAGACACGATGCCTTGTAATTATAACAAGGAGTATTCAGTTTAAAGACCTTTGCTCTCCTCTCGGGAGACATAAACCTGCTCTGTTTGTGTGATGGACACAGGACAGGACTCTGCAAGTCTCCAGGCTGTTGCAGCTGCATCATGAGCGGTGACTCGTCCGCCTCTCTGGCCCCAGAGCTCTGCTACCAGAACCTGAACGGATCCTGTGTCAGAACTCC
>RJWH01004902.1:0-92245 GCA_004363575.1 Solenodon paradoxus | reverse complement strand
GAGAGGAGAGAGAGAGAGAGAGAGAGAGAGAGAGAGAGAGAGGAAAAAGGAGAGAGACTTCTTGAGGACAATAGTTTGAATAGTTATTTTTACATATAAATATTTTACAATAATTGCAAGCAATATGAAACTCCCTCATCAGCAGACCAGTGTTTTGTGTTTCTAAAACAACTGGACTCACAGTCATAAGCAATAGTTAATCTCTGTATGGCTTGTCTCCATTTGGAGACACAGACAGGTATTCACGAGGTCCTGAAATCTGGAAAGCTAAGCAGCAAACCTGCTTGGTAGAACCTTAACTTCTTTCTTTGTAATTTTTGAAGAACTGAACCTTAATTTTAAAGCCATATTTGTAGCAGAGAGAATGAAATATATACCATATATGCTTGTTTACTCTAATCTTATCCAAGAGAATTTTATGGTAGTTTTTACATCAAAATTGTCAAATTTTTCATTGCAATAATAAAATTTTGTTTTTGTGACTGCAAAATTATTTCTTTTTTTGTAAGAACTACTGACTTCTTTTATCAAATATTTTTGAAATATAAAGTTAAAATGCTTATCGTGACCATACTATGTAACATAGTTGATGGAAGTCATTGCATATGTAAGAACATATAAATACAATCTAGTAACTAGTTTTTGTGGTAAAATGTATATTTTCAGCAATATAGAAACACCAGATTTGTTTCTTTGTACAGAAAATAATATTTGTAACTAAATTTGAGATGTGAGAATAGAGACTTTATTTGCTCCCATTCCCCCTCACATTTTATAAAGGAAAATTATATTTCATATTTTGAAGAAAATATCAGAAATGCAATTTAGAAGATATGAATGAAGTTGAGGCATCTTCAGTTTTCTGTAGTTTCTTTCATTATTTTTGAAGACCAGGGAAATAAATACTCTGTATTTCAACACTAAATAACAAATTACCTCAACCTTCATTATTTTTATTGAAACTCAAAATTCGGTATCCTTTTCTCAGTTTAGGATTTTCAAATTACTAAAACAATTGTTTTCATTTTAACTTAATCACTTTGGGAAAGTTTTTTAGAAATGTTTTTAAAGCTCACTCAAACTTTCATGGCATTTGACTTTTCCACATCAGCTGGCTTTGGCTACCTGGTAAAAAATCAATAAAATTCAGGAGGCTTTTTGGTCCAAATTAATTTCTAGTCACTCATTAGTGCTTAGAAATGTTTAGCCATAAAAATAAATAAGTAGAAAAATGTTCTCTAATGTTTCAAGTTTTTAATACTTGCTCATAAACAAATAGTTTTAATCAGATGATGATAAAGGAAATAATCTCATGAATGCATAGAACAATCAAATTTTTGTATTTCATGGCTATCCAATTTAGATATAAGTGCTACTATTTTTTTATTGTTGTTTCTTGGCAATATAATTTGCTTTTTAAAAATGGAATAAATAAATTGACACAAGTTTTGCTCAGAAAGAGGTCTTTGCAGCTAATTTTCCTTTTAATAACACCATTAGAATACATTTTCCATAGCCAAACTACAGATAAGAAGTAGTAAGTTAATTTTACTATTTCCTTATAGTGATGTATTTCTCCTCCATTTATTTTCTATTGATTCATCCTTTAATTATTTTATTTTTCTTACTCATTTTGCTTGCTTTGTTTCTTGTGCCTATAATAAAAGTTTGACTTTATAACTTTCTTAGCCTGTTCTTTACCTCCAGGTACTTTTCCCAGACCACCTTTTCTACACACACAGTTTTCTTTATTACCTATAGGTTCTAAAGTTCCCAATCTCAAATTCTAGTATAAACTCTCAAAAGTGCCAACATATCTCCAAGCACCATGGTCACTTCTAACTGAATTTCTCCCTTATTTTCCCTCCAAATTAAATTCTCCCTCTATATTCTCTTTGTACAGAAAAATGTACCCTTTTTCAAATTATCTAAAGAAGTCAACTTGTATTTGCCTACTCTGCAGGATTCTTCCTCAGAACACATGTGGCTGGAGCAGCACCCTGGTGAAGTAGCAGTTGGACATATTCCACATGAATTTCAGGGTCCCTGGCTCATATCTGGGGGCTAGTGGGAACAGCCAGGATGAACAACTAAATCAAATAAGTAAAAATGCTTCCTCCTTTCTCTTCTCCTGCCTTGCTAGCCTTCATTCCTGCCTGCGCATTTCCTTAAAAAGCAAAAACAGAAAACCAAAAACCTTGTAAAATCAAATTTCTAAATTTCTATCATAACTTCAAACAAACCACAGCAGAAATGCAGGTTTATTATTTATTCAATATAATACAACTTGAGGAGAGAAGCTATTTTCTATTTTTGCATTGAGACCTCCTGATTTATAGTATATATTAACTTCAAAATAAGCATGGAAAAATAAATAAGTGTCAATATTTATTTATCATTTAGACTGGTCAATTATACTGATTTCATGCTCAAATAATAAAATGTATAATTTATTTCAAAGTATATGGGAAGCTAATCAAACTTTTATGAAACGAGATGAATTTAGTTCATTTAGTCCTCAAATGATTATAATTACTAATGAGCAGCAAGTTATTCAAATTATTGAGGAAAATATATAATGACCTTATTGAACTATACTTGATCTGATACTGAACACAATAAAATGTTTATTTGATAAGCTTTAACACATACATGTGAGCAATTATCATATCAAAATACTGAACAAATTATTCACTCTCAAGTTTCCTCAGGTCTTTTTATAATCTTTCCTTCCTGCACTTTCCCATTCTGACTAATACACTTTCTCTCACTATGGATTACTATGCATTTTCTAGAATTCAACATAAATGAAATCATGCAATATGTATTTTTTAAATTTGATTTATTTAATTCAATGCATTTATATTGAAATTCTATTTTATAAAGAATTTCCCTTTACTTCTTCATAATATTTTTTTGTAGGGACATAATTCGTGTTAATATTCACTTTGTGATGGGCTTTGTTTATAATCAGTTTGGAACTTTTATGAATAAATCTATCACAAAGATTTTGTAAAATCTTCTAAAATATTTTATTTATTTTTCTATTTGGGGGCATGTGCTTTCATTGGGCGTCAGTAAATTCCTAAGAGTGGAGTGGCTGGATTGTATGGTAATTCAATATTTAATTATTTAAGAAATTGTCAAACTGCTTTCCAAAGTGTTTATAATGTGTCACATTCCAATGGTGTGTTAGAGTTCCAGTGGTTTCCTATCCATACTAACATAGTATGGTAAGTTTTTATAATTTTAACATTTTAATAGATGTAGTGATTTATTGTATTTTTTGTTTGTGTTTGACTAACAACTAATTATTTCACATATTTTATATACTATTTGCCATATATGTGCATATATAAATGAAATATGTGAATGCTATAAAGAAATTAAAACAATTATTTACACTCATGACAGTATGAATGGATCTCAGAATGTTAAGCAATAGAAACCAAAGTAGATAATACTGCATAATTTCATATATCACAAGTCTAAAACCAAAAATCTATTTTATGGTGATAAACAATCATGGCACCTATTATATTTGGGAAGCGTGACTGAGGTTTCTTGGACTACTATTGTGTTTTATTTCTTGATTTGCATGGAATTCACTCAGAGTTAATTTATTTTATTTTATTTTTGGAGTTTATAAAATACTTCAATTATGATTTGTTTTTAACCTATGTATGCTATATTAAATAAAAGTTTAATTTTAAATAATACATAAAACAGCTTAATTTAGCTTAAAAATGAGAACAGCTACCAGTAACTTTACTAAATATTTCTATATGTTAGGCATTATGCTAAATGTAAAACCTAAGAAAAAAATAGGAAGGTTGGCAAGTACAACCAACAATATTTAGTATACAAAAAGTATTTAGATCAGGTGTTGATAACTCAGAAAAAAATGTCTTTACTTAGTACTTGTTGTCACTGGGTATCATGCATTGGAATACTGATCTAAAATCACAATACCAGGTGATCAAGAAACTTAGGGGTGATTCTTAAAATATGTAAAGATGGATCTACTATTTGATTCAGCAATATTACTTCTAGGCATATTCTCAGAGTATACAAAGCTTTAAGCAGAAAAAAGTATATGAACCTCTATGTTCAAGGCAGCACAATTTACAATAGCCAAGACATGATCCTGACCTAAATACTTGTCAATAGATGACTAGATAAAGAATGTATGGTATGTAGACTCAACAGAATCCATGTCGCTGTTAAAAATGATGACATTGTGTCCTTTGTAGCAACCTGGATAGATTTAGAGCTGATCATGCCAAATTAAATAAGCCAGTTAGTAAAAGTAACAGATTGTTTCATTAATATGTGGAATATAAAGAAACAAAACAAATGAAGAAATTTCAATAAAATTCATAGGAGAGAGGACTGTGGCTTCCAGATTGGTGGGAGGAGGGAAGAAACGATGAAGGGAACGAGGTGAGGTAAAAGGCACAAGAACTCTGTTAATGAGTGTGACATGAAATAAACACAGTTGAAGTGTGATTTAAATACACTAAAATTCATATAGCAAAGTTAATAAAATAAATACTAAAACTATTATACAAATCATAGTTAATTTTATTACATGAACTATATAAGGAAACATACAAATTAACATGTGAGATAAGCTACATAAATTAAGAAGGTTCTTTCAAAGAAATTTTGTTGGCTGTTTCTTTGAATGTTGTCAGTAGTTTTAAGGAAACACATTAATAGCTGTCACACAAAGAATTCCTTACAGAATTCACTCTGCTTTTCTAGCTTACTTTTAAAATCTAACAAATAAATTCTCATTTTCAGTTAAGTGAAGAATAACAATTTCAATTTTTTATTTTGAAAAGTGAATTTACACTGGATATCTTTGCTGAAAAAATTGATCATATACAAAATTGTCAGAATAAAACTGCATTAAAAATAAAAACTTTTAACATTCATCTAATTTTCTATGTTGGAATAACTGGAAGTAAAATAAACTTAGCAATAATTTATTGTTAGAAGCAGACAAAGCTATTTTGGTGAATTATTATTAAGATTTCCAGATATACTTAAAGCCCAAGATTTAACATTTTTGATAGTATTTTGTCATGAATAAAACACATCATTAGATCATACTAAAAGTATTTATTGAAAATTATTTTGCTGGGCACATCCTTGTGAACATCTACCAATTCATACATGAATATAGTATTGTTGGATTATACCCAGGAGTAAAATTTTGGAGTAAAAACAAAGATATATTCAACTTCAGTAGATTCTATGAAAAACTGTTACCAAATTGATTATTCTGGAGATAAAATGTTGAATGAATATATTCCTATTAAGAATCCGGGGAGGAAGCAGAAAGATAAACAATTTGAATTATACTGATAAGCACTGTATTAGAGGCTGATAACAGAGTGCTAATGTATGTGTATAATGTATTCATGCATTCACATATCATATAATGATGAAACTTATAAAACAATATTACTACTATAGTCTTGGAATATTACTGCTTCAGTATGGTAACAGAACTGAAATCTGAAATTCATTCCCATGAGAACAAGTAACAATTTAGTTTTATTTAGGAATTTTCTGAGCAATTTCCTAAATTTCATTTATTTGACATAGAATAAAGAAGTTCAGTTCAACTTGATTCCAGATATTCAATCTTATTGAATTATTTCAGTTTTCTTAAAGTACTATGCTTTTTCTTGTTCTTCCTTCTGATGTGGATATCAGTTCTCCGGGCATCTCTGATTATAGAAATAATCACACTCTACTTGTCAGAACAAACTATGTCAAGAATCAACATGTGTGATTAAAAAAAAAATTCTCCTGATTTTTCTATTTGGCCATCACTGACACTCTGGAAAACATGACTTGGTCTGTGAATACTGAAAGGTGATTTACTTAAAGCATGATTCTTGGGCCATAGGCATTGTTTGCTGTGTGATATCCTGAATGGAACATTTTTGAAAAATCACCTCAGGCATATTGTAATAAGTCACAAGACTAGGAAAGTTAGCAATACCTAGAGGTGATGAGCAGGGCTCTTTAGGCAGTTACAAACAGATGCCATGGTTACAAAATTGTCTGTATCTTAGCCGAGGGCATCAGACCTCTATCTTAATACTGGTAACAAGGAGAAACGAGATGTATCCCAGTCTAAGAAGGGTTGCTTAGAGGTCAACAGTTCCAGAGATTTGACATGAGGAATATATCTAAGTATCACCATAAAGTAATCATAAGCACACAGGATAATTATTGATTTAAGAAACAATATAAGGAGTCCTAGTTGTGAAGACATATTTTTGCTTGTAATTATTTTCCAAATACCTTTTAGTGAAGGACATAGTGT
This sequence comes from Solenodon paradoxus, assembly GCA_004363575.1. NCBI lineage: Eukaryota > Metazoa > Chordata > Mammalia > Eulipotyphla > Solenodontidae > Solenodon > Solenodon paradoxus. The sequence continues at coordinate 85,899 of RJWH01004902.1, read as the reverse complement.
AGTTAGTTGACACATATTTGGTGAATAGTTGAGCGAATAAATTTCCTAGTGAAGGGAAAAATAACCTGTTATAGAGCAATTATCACATTGAATAAATTAAAGTGGGGGTGAAGAAAATACATTGGAGTTTTGTGTGTATATAAAATTACCTTGTAAATAAACTAAGTGTATAGGGCAGGAAAGCTCCTTTCAAGACATCTAATGTAGTTTATATCATGGATCTAAGACCAAAGTGGAATGTGCCTGGTCCCAGTTACATAACTAAAGACTAACAAGTGCTGGAATGGTGAGTTGAGTTCAGAATTTTTGGCTTCAAGAAGACAGTGATATTTCCCTGAGGATTATAAGAGCAAGTACAATAAAATATAATATCCTGTTATTTTAATTTTATGTATATGTCTTTATATATTGCAATAGAAATTTGGAGAGAAAAAAAATACGATGAAAGCAAAGATTCATTAAGATAATAAAAGTTTATTATGGCAGCAAATAAAAAGTGAATTTTTGGAGCTAAAGTGAAAAGTTTGCATATAAATTATTATCTTTATAAAAAGATAAAAATAATTGATAAAAATATATTTTTAGTGCAATGTAAAAGTATATTTACCATCCTACATCTTCATTTTTAATGCAATAATTTTTTTAAGTTCAGAATTTTATTACAATGCAGACATTTTTCTAAGTACTCCTACTCACATTAATTCTACAGGAGAAAGGAATTTATTTGTGACCTTCTGCTTCTTTTCTGTTAATGGTAAAAATTTTCCAGCGATGTATTAAGTCCTAGCTCTTCTACGTGAAAATCATCTGCCAAGCCAGCTCTTTTGAGTCTAAAAGTAGTGGGACGAGTAAGGACCTACTCCATTACTTTTTCATGAATGACTGTTAGGCTATTTGTGGTTTCAAACATGACTGTAATAATACAAATTGTTCTGTAATCCTGTAGACTCCCACAGTGGAAGAAATCCAGCAGTCTCAAGAGATGTGGAGATGGGAAAAACAAGTCCTAGACTAGGTACCATTATATGCAGATGAAGAAACAATGGCATATGTAAATTATGTAACTTGCCCAAGACAATATCAATAGAAGATGGCAGAATCAGGTCTTGAACCTAGAAGCTTCTGACACCAAAATCAGTGCTTTTAAATATACAGTAAGTTGGCTCTATTTTAGCTTAAATGGTATAAAATTAAATACTTATTGGGACTTTCCAAATGTACAAAAATTTTTGAGAAGTCAAAGAGTGTTACAAAAGGAACAAATAGGTAAATAATTGAAAAATCATTCTCTAGAATATAATGTGCAAAAGATAAATAAATATTAAAATCATTTCCCAGCATATGGCATGGAGCAGGTGGTCATGAATAAAGTAGATTGGACTTTAAAGGCTTTGAGTCTTTGAAAGTGTGATTAAAAGTATACGTACACATATTAAAGACAAGATCCCCATTTTCAAAATATGAAAATCAAATTGTAGGATAACATTTTAATAAGTTAATAACTTTATGAAAAGTATTGTAAGGCATAGAAATCAATCATATGGAATTACTTGGAAGAGTTAGAAGAGGTTACTTCTGTATTAGGAAGGGTGGGGGAAGAAATTTAATTTTCATATTATACACTTGTGTTTTCTTCATTTAAAAATATTTAAATTAGTTTTAAATAAATTTTAGATATTTATGTTTTTATAAATAATATGAATTATTTGATATTAAAATGCTATTTTCAATTTGATCAAAGCAATTGTATTATAGGTAGATCTACTGGGTGATTTACCAATGAAAGTGCAGTATTTCACTCCATTTTGTGGCACTCAAATAAATTTTTTTAAAGGAGGAATGACGACCTAAATATCTTTTTATCTTTCTTCAGTTTAACCCTTCTCAACTTTACTCAGTAAGTCCATAATTACATGTTAATTATTTCTAAATATATAAAGTATAAATGTTTTGAAGAAATCTAAAGGATTTGGAAGATCAGGGAACTCTCTAAATGCTTAGCTACACATGAGGGATGTTAAAATAATTGTTTACAACTTATTTTTTGAACTTTGTTGCAAAACAGTAACAAAACTAAACAAATGTGTTGTACTCTTTACAAAGTTTACTTTTGTGTCATCTAAATTTGTATGTCTCAGGCCTAAATTCAAAGTGGAAGCACAATGAGAGCATTTAACCCTAACAAGATAAAATATCTCTAAGTACCCACTGACGAAATTTTTAAAACCACAGACTTCTCAAATTCTTCCAGGTTAATTGAATAAATTCACAGACTATCATAAAATTTCTCATAAAGCTATATACTTAGTGATCTTGGAGACTGTATATATTCTTTTCTCTTACTACACTAAATGATTGCTCAGATCCAACCTGACTGTAATGGAATATATGTAGCTACAACTTTGCGGGTGGATTTCAGAATTGCTATTGACTACTCAACCTGTCCCTCCCATATTTACTCTTTTTGATCAGGATTGTCTCACACAGTTCTTGTACCTTTTCCACAATTATATAGTGGGGACACATATCAGAGTCAGATATCCAGGCCTATTTTATTCATAGATCCTCAATTTAGGACAAATTGGACAGTGTCTCATCCACACCTGACACTATTCTAGAAGGTACTATCTTCGAATTTGAGCTGATGTTCTATACGGAGGAGACTTTGGGGAACTGGAATAGGGTGAAGGAACATGAATATTATTAAGGAACATGAATTTGGAGATGAGAGGGTGAACTCTGATACCCTCTTTGTTAGAGGTTGACTGAAAATTTACTCTATCTTCATTCAAGTCTTTTGATAACTGCAGCTTCAATCAATATCTGACAGTAACCCTGTGAGAGACTCCAAGGCAGAACTACTGAATAGAGCTGCTCTTGAATTTTTGACAGAAAGAAATATGAGAGATAACAAATAAATAATCATTTATTTTTAAAGCAAGACCCAGGAAACTTTTTCTGTAAACATCCAGATGGTATAAGCTTTAGATTTTGATCTTTTAGCATGAAAGTAAATTTAATAGAAAATAGTTAAGCACATGATTATTGAGTATAGGTACATTCAAATAAAAATTTTACTTTTAGATATGGAAGTTTGAATTTTACATAAATTTTACATATTAGGCAATATTATACTTGTTTTGATTTTTGTCAACCACTTAAATATAACTACCATTCTTTGCTTAAAGGTAAAACAAAAACAGGTGGTAGACTAGAGTTTCTATGTGTGACATAGTTTTCAGAGCCTTATATTAAATCATCAAATTTGGGATGATTTTTTACACAGCAGGAAAACAGTAAGAGAGGGGAACTAGTTATCCCATACATATTTCTAAGCTCTGATCTTAAAAGCTCTAACAACTTCCTCCAAGTGAGATTCTCCTGGGGTCTTACTTTCCTTCCAGTGTGATTAGTCAGAAATAATCAACACAGAGATAGGGTAATGTGGAAATTAAAAGAAATAGGGTGGATAACCTTAATCCATTTCTAATGAAGTCCTCTTGACGTCTATGTAAATAAAGTTTATCACTACTTCTCTAGAATTCTTAAAATTTCCTAATAAACCAGTGAATGTGGAAATTTTGTGTAGAGACTATATTTGTTTACATTGCCTGAGACTCAGAACCAAAACACAGTAACAGTGAAAATTGTGTTGTAATATTATTTTTAAAGAAATATGGGCCACTTATTACTTTAAAATTGCACAATTATTAGTTCACTAACTTTTCTTCTCAGAAAACAATATAAGCTCTTTACCAAGGTAAGTTATAGAAATTCCTCTGACAATCAAATCATTTAGAGGCTACTAAATATCTATTTGCCTTACTAAAATCAGTTTAAGAAGCCAAGTACTAATCATTAATTCAACAAATATTTGTGAGGTATGTAATATTTGGCAGACACTACACAAAGTATCAAAAATACACTAATAAATACTAAAGTATATTAAAGAATACACTATCAAAGAATAATACGACACAATTTAAAAATGACCTAAAGTGATTTCACTTAAACATATGTAATTTAAATAAGGTAGGGATGTTTTATTTGAACTCTGAGGGAAAAAACAAATTAAATTAGAATATTAAAACACTATAAAATATGTTGTCTGTATTTACCATGATTATGTTATTTCAGTGGTTTCATGACTCATTTCCAGAAATAAAGAATAAGTGTTGCCACTTAATTTACAATGTACCTCTTTCTCTCTTCCCACTCATCTAGTGCTTACATATCTGAGTGATTTGCTTTTCAGAATATCAGTATATTGTTAAAGTACTAATTTATATGTATATATATCTGCATGTATACATGGATATTTACATCAAATATTTTAATAATGCTTTAAATAATATCTCTTAGTAGATTTATGATCCAGAAAAGGGACTACTCAAATCAAGATTTGAGGCATGCCGTGGTGGAGCAGTTGTTTGGTCTGCTGTCTCTGGCCAAGAGCACAGTTCACATAGTCCAAGGAACTGGGTTCTCATCCTAGGGAGAACAACCAATATGTGTAAATAAATTAAATAAAGGACTTCTTCCACCTCTCTCTTCCTGCCTGCTTGCCTGCTTACCTTCATTCCTACCTACATCTTACCTTAAAAATATTAAAACTTGAAACTCTTTTTACATTAAAATAAAATATTCCACACAGGATAGATTCTTTTAAAAATTGCTGAATTTACTAATTTATTCATTTAGATTTGGAATTTTTTGCCACTAATGTCATCATTCTTATTATGCAGGTAAATTTTAAAGTATTCTTTGTGCTTTCAATTGAGAGTTACAATTCATAAATTAAACAAGCAACAACTTCCAGGGGTAATAACAGCAAAGTTAGAGAGCAAATTATTAAATAATTTAAATAAATAATAATTATTCGTCTTTGGTAGAATAGTAAACTTTCATAATGAAGCTTAGTAAATATGTTTCTGGACTCTTTTGACATTATAAATAGGTGACCTTGGACACATCACACAAGTGATCTCAGTGTATTTGTCAACAAGATATACATATTGATAAAAATGCTCCATAACCTTTATCAATCTTGAATTCTTTCACTTTTGTATGGAATCCTTAACTTAGTTTTTGTCAAGGAGTTTTTTTGTTGCTAAGGCAGTTGATCATGTGCTTATTTTATTTTTTTTATTGCAGTAACTTCGATTTTACACGTTAAAATAAACATGCACAGTTTACCTTTCCTCAGATATGTCAGCACACCCTGCCCGCCACAAAATCACCTAGTGTTCTTTACCATTGTTCAGTGGGCTCTGTCACAACTTGCCACGTCCCTTATCCCATTCCCTATTGGTACCTCAGTTCTATTGCAGTTTACAAGGGTGAGTTTTGTTTCATCTGTTTGTCTATTCACATTCCACCTATGAGTGAGGTCATCTGGTATCGTTACTCTTTTGACTTATTTCACTTAGCATAACCCCCTCTACATTCACCCATGTTGATTCAAATGCTAGGCTTTTGTCTCTTCTAAGGGCTGTATAGTATTCCATTGCATATATATACCATATATTCTTTACCCAGTCATCTGACATTGGGCACTTATGTAGTTTTCAGTTCTTAATAATTGTGAATAGGGCCACAATAAACACGGAGGTGCATAAATCCCTGTAAATTAGTGTTTTTGTATGTTTTGGCTATATACCCAGAGGTGGGGTGGCAGGATCACTTGGGATTTCCATATTCAACTTTTTAAGGAATCTCTATACAGTTTTCCATAGGATTTATACCAATTTGCATTCCCATCAAGAGCATAAAAGTGTTCCCTTACTCCACATCCTCACCAAAATTTGTTGTTTCCAAACTTTTGAATAATAGCCAGTCTTTTAGGTATAAGGTGATATCTCCTTGTTTTGATTTGTATTTCCCTGATAGCCAGTGAGTACAAACATCTTTTTATGTGCCCATTGGATATGTCCTCTTTGGAAAAATGTCTTTCCAATTCCTCTTCACATTTTTTTATTAGATGGGCTGTTTATCTGTTGTTGAGCTTTGAGTTCTTTGTATATTTTAGATATTAAGCCCTTGACAGAAATATGAAATACAAACATCTCTCAGTAGGTTATCTTTTTTGTTTTGCTGGTGATTTTCTTTCAATACGAGGAAGCTTTTATTTTTTTTAGTTTGATGTAGTCCCCGTTGTCTATTTTTATTTTTGTTTCCCTTCATGCTGGAGTTGAGTCCCTAAAAGCCTATATAAGGCTGATGTCATGGAGTCTTTGCTATGCTGTCTTCCAAGAATTTTATGTTTTCTGGTTTTATGTCCCAGCCTTTTGCATGTGGCTGTCCAGTTATTCCAATACCATTTATTGAACAGACTTTCCCTTCTCCATATACTTTTGAATCCTTTCTCATAGTTAACTGTGTGTGAGTGGATCAGTATCAGATGATTCAGCGCTATTCTACTGGTCTGTGCCTCTATTTCAGTCTATAATGGTTTGATCATTATCATTTTTTAGTATAGCTCAATGTCTGTATAGTACTTTAAGATGACAATTTTAATGATGTGAATTTTTCCAATCAAGAACAAAGGCTGTCTTTCCATCTCTTTGTATCCTCTTCTATTTCTTTTAAGATGGACTTATAGTTTTCATTACATAAGCCTTTTACCTCCTTTGTTAAGTATATTCCAAAATTTTGATTCTTTTTACTTCTATTTTAAATGGTGTGGTTTTCTTGATTTCAAATTTATTCTAATGTATTGTTTTCTTATAGGAAAGGAATTGATTTTTGTGTGTTAATTTTGTAGTCTACCACTCTACTATATTTGTTGATTAATTCTAGTAGTTTTTGACAATTTTTAGCATTTTCTATGTATGTAATCATGTCATCTGCAAATAATGATAGTTTCAATTTTTCCTTTACAGTTTGGATTCTTTTTATTTCTTTTTCTTGCCTGATTGCTCTGTCTAAGGCCTCCAGTATGATGTAAAATAGCAATGGTAAGAGTGGACAGCCTTCCCTCGTTCCTGACCTTAGAGAGAATGCTTTAAAAATTTCACCATTGAATACGATGTTGACAGTGCATTTGTCATACACGGCCTTTATTATGATGAGGTGTATACCTTCTGTCCCCATTTTGTGCAGGTTTTTTTTAATCATAAATGGGTTTTTGATCTTGCAAAAGATCTCTCTGCATCTATTGATATGATCATGTATTTCTTCTCCTTGCTCTTATTGATATGGTGTATTACACTAACAGGTTTATGTTTGTTGAACCATCCTTACATACCTCAGTTAAATCACACTTAGTTATAATGGATGATCTTTTAGATGCATTATTGGATTTGATTTCTAATATTTTGTTGAGAATTTTTGCATCTATGTTCATTAGAGATATTGGTCTGTAATTTTCTTTCTTGGTAACCTCTCTGTCACCTTTTGGTGTCAGTTCGATGTTAACCTCATAGAAAGTATTTGGGAGTGTTCCCTGTTCTTCAGTATTTTGTAAGAGTTTGAGAAAATTAGGTAACTCTTCTCTGAAAGTTTGTTAAATCTCATTAAAAAATCATCTGGTCTGGGCTTTAATTTTTAAGGAGATTTTTGATTACCTCTTCAATTTCTTTGTTGTGATTTTTCTGTTCAGGTTTGCCAATTCTTCTAGGTTGTCATGGTAGGCTATATTTTTCTAGAAATCTGTCCATGTCTTCAAGGTTTCCCACTTTATTGGCATAGAGCTGTTCACAGCGGTCTCTTATGTCTCTTATTTCTGTGGAATCTGTTGTAACATATCCCCTTACATTTCTGATTCTAGTTATGGGAGTTTTCTTGCTTTTTTCTTTGTGAGTGAGTGTAGGTGATGGTTTGTCAGTTATGTTTATCTTTTCAAAGAACCAACTTTTCGCCTCATTGATCTTCTGAATTGTCTTTTTGTTTTCTATTTCATTTATTTCTGTTTTAATTTTTATTATTTCCTTTTTCTCCTGATTTCTAGTTTTAGTTGTTCCTCATTAACTAGTTTTTTAAATGCAGGATTAGATTATTTGAGATTTTTCTTGTGGTAGGCCTGGATTGCATGAACTTCCCCATTTTTAGTGCTTTTGCTACATCTCATAGAGTCTGGTAGCTTGTGTGCTCATTCTTACTTGTCTCTAAGTATTTTTTAAGTTCCTCTTTGATTTCTTCTTTACCCAAGAGTCTTTTGGAAGCATATTGCTTAGTCTCAAATTATTTTGTGGTCTTCCAGCTTTCTTTTTCAGTTGATTTCTCATTTTAAGCCACTGTGGTCAGAGAAGATACTTGGTATGATTTGATCTTTGTAAATTTGCTGAGACGTGTTTTGTAACCCACATATGTTCTGTCCTTGAGAATATTCCATGCACATTTGAGAAGAAAGTGAACTCTGTAGTTGTTGATGAAGTGTTTGTTATACTACTACTACACCTAACTTTTCCAAATGGTCATTCAAAGCTGCTGTTTCCCTATTAATTTTCTGCTTAGTTGACTTGCCCATTATTGTAGGTGGGGTGTTGAAGTCTCCTGCTGTTATTGTGTCACTGTCAATGTCTGTCAACAGTTACAATAATAATATACTTTGATGCTTTTCATTTGGCGCATATATTTTAATAAGAGTTTTTTCTTGATGGATTGACACCTTAAACATAATGTAATGTCCATCTCTGTCTTTTGTTATGCTTTTTAGTTGGAAGTCTGTTTTAGCCAATATAAGTATGATTGTTTCTGATTTTTGTTGTTGCCATTTGAATGTAGGATTGCTTTTCAACCATTGACTTTGAGTCTTTATCTTTCTAAAGAAGGTGTGTTTCATGAATGCAGCAGAAGTTTGGGTTATGCTTTTTAATACATTTGGCCACTCTGTCATTTGTCTGGTGAGTTCAATCCATTAATGTTTAAGGTGATTATTGATATGTAACTGTTTATTGTCATTTTGTAATTTTGTCTTCCAGGTGTTTATATAGACAGTGCTTTTGCTCTTTTCTTTCTCTTCTTAGTAGTTATGTTTTGATTGATTTGCCTTTTTGTTTTCTTCTTTGTTTTATCCCTGGAGATGTATTTTGAGATTACTCTGAAGTCAGCATTAAGAATTTTATGTTTATTTACAATTTTATTTGAAAGCAGATTAGTCTTCTACTCATTCTAACCATTCACATTTTTGTTCTCTTCTCATCCCCACTTTTTATATCTACTATCTTAATGTTTTTTTAAGTCCTTTACTCTTTACATAGCAGCCTTTTGTATTTTTTTTTTATAGAGCTGGCTTAGTGGTGATGAATTCCTTTAACTTTCTCTTTTTGGGAAAACTTTTTGTCATTCTTTTAGTTCTGAATGATAATCTCACATGGTATATTATCCTAAGTTGAAAATCCTTTTCTTTCAGCATTTTGAATATATATCATACCATTCCTTTCTGGCATGCTGAGTTTCGTTTGAGAAATCTGTTGACAATCTTATAGGGATACCTTTGTATGTGACTCATTTTTCTCTGGCTGCTTTTAAGATTCTTTATCTTGCATTTTTGATATTTTTATGATAATGTGTCTAGGTTTTTGTCTGCTTGGGTTTCTCTTACTAGAGACCCTGAATTTCCAGGGTTTGGAGGCTTCCTTCATTATTCAGGCGAGGGAAATTCTCAGCTATTATTTCTTCAAATATAGTTTCTGCTCCCTTTTCTCTCTCCTCTCCTTAGGCATCACTTATGATGTGAATGTTGTTCCTTTTGACACTATCCCATAATTCTTGAACACTGTCTTCATTTTGTCACATTCTTATATCTCCTTGTTTGTTTGAGTATATTCCTCTTTTCTATCTTCTAGCTCACTGATTCTATTGGAGGTTTCATCTATCTTATTCTTCAGTCCCTCTATTGAATTCTTTAGTTCAGTTATCATAGTCTTCATTTCTCTGAACTTGCTTTCTTTCCTCTTTTTTGTTATCTTTCTCTTCCTTTATTGTTTTCTTTATTTTCGTGAGTTTATCACTGTTGCCCAAAATCATCCTCAGGGGATTTGCATATATATGTCATATTCAGATCCCCCCCTTTATTTTTAATTGGATCCATCAGTTTGCACGTATTTCTCTCTGTATTTTCTCCTTTGGCATTCTATTTATTATTCTGTGGATTAAGTTTCCCTACAGCGATGGTCTTTTATATGGTATTGACTTGCATTGAATGTGTCTGAATATTGGTTTGAACACCGGGATTTCTTGAGTTTTGTGGCATCACCACTGGTTGAATTTGTAGAAGTTCTTATGTGGACTCTCTGTTGGGATCCAAGAGTTCATTCTATGGGGTTGGAATCTGTGTGGGGGACACAAAGTCTTCCCTCAGCATCCCAGCTCCAAATGATTGACCTTCAATCAGCAATCAGGCTGTAGTTTTGCCTCCTCCCACAGTGTGGTGCTACTGGGTCCTGTTAAAGGTTTTGCCCTCTGTAAAATTCTTTTCTTCCTATAAACCTGGGGTGGAATTTCTAGTGGGCAGTTCCTGCGACTCCAATGCAATATGGTGGGAGAGCTTGGAGGTGAGGAATTCTCCTAGCTATCTTCCATTTATGGCAATGCCCAGTGTAATTGTCTCACCAGGGCTCCCATACACACCACTGGGGCACTGAGCCAAGACCCTCTCCCCCAGCTCTGTCCCTGTCCCACTGAGTGGGCTCTTTGCTGCTTTCACAATTCTTGGGAGGCCCAGTTCTTCCCACAGTTCCACCCCTTCACCACAGCCCAGTACAGAATCTGTGGCATAACTCTGTACCCTGATGTTTTGGTCTATATAAATTCATCATTCTCTTTTAAATCAATTTGTTTTTTTTCTTCACATATTTGAAAACTTCTGATATGGCTAGTTCATTTTATACAGATTCACCTCTTTGTTATCTTCCAGAATGAACGCATAGGGTACAATCATTAAATTTTCAAATACTTTGATTCAGAAATAACAATTCAGCTTATTTTTATAATGAAACCAATTTTTTTGGTCAATATAAAGCACTATTTTAAAACTTCTTATATGTAAATGGTAACCAAGGGTTACCTTGTGTGATCTCAATCATCTTTTTAAAGCAGTTGTACTTAAATTTGTTGCAATTTTTAATAATTAATGAATTCAAGACATGAAACATGAAAATTAGTTTGTGATGAAAACCAGGAAAACAGGTTTAATTTCTTATATTTTGATATTTAAATTGAGGCATTAAGTCAACGTTATAAATTTGAGAATTGTCAGATGTGGTCAAAAACATTCATGACCATTAAGATAGAACAAGAGATGGAAAGGGCAGTGCAATTAGGATTTTCTATTCATGCAGGTGCCTATAATCTCTCTCTTTCTCTCTGTCTGTCTCTCCTTCTCGCTCTCTCATCATTAAATACCTAATCTAAATTCTAACATTAAATATACTGTGTTAAGAATGACTATGGTGTGCCTTTGTGCCTTAGGTGGCTGAGACAGTTAGGCTTTGGATCATGCAAAGTCCAAACAACTCAGTTTGAGACACAGAATCTGGGGAAGAAACAAAATAAGCCACAAAAATAAAATACTTTTTCTGACTCTACCTCTCTTGCACTCTATAAAAAATAAAATAAAATAAAAAAGTCTCATCAAAATGTCACATATCAAACTATTTTCAAGGAGGTAGTCTTAGAGTAGCTTCTACTATTTCTCTGAATATAATTTATCTTTAAAAATAATTCTCTACCAGAGTGATACAGCTATAAAACATTTAAAAATACTGCTCTTTTGTTGAAAACCTTTGAAGAGTTTTGTACTATATAATGAATAAATCAGAAATATTTAACAGGTATGGCAGGGTGACTCAACATAAAGCCTATATTTTCTCCTATAGGTCTGTCTCCTACTGTTTCTACATTCAGATGGTGAGGCATAAAAAATTCCTTCTATTTTCTGAATGGACCATGCTATTTTGTTTTCAAGTCTGTGGTATAGTCAGTTTACTCAGTACTCAGTATATGCAAAATTTTGAACAATAAAACTTTAATGTTCTGCAGAAAGAGACACTAATAGGTACCACAATAACATCCAAATTTCTTCACAGATGGATTTCCATTTTCTGCTCAATCTCTAAAAAGCTACTGTTTTCTCTCAAAAAGTCAAGAATATCAGACTTCTCCAACTTTAGCAAAGACTAAAACAGACAAAAAGTGAATCAAGTAGACAATGTTCAAAGGGCACATAAAGCTATGGTCCTTATAAAAAATCAGAAACCATTTTTATGAGAATGAATAATAGAAGCAAAAGAAAAACAAATTAAAAAGAATTCCCATTTCAAATAGCACCTGAAAAGAGCAAATAACTGTGAATAAACCTACCAAAAAGGTGAAAAACCTCTACAATGAAAACTATAAGACTTTAACAAAATAAATAGAAGTAGACATAAAGAGAACAAAGAATATGTCATGCTCATAAATGGGAAGAATCAATCAAAATGGCAATCCTCCCCAAAGCAATATACAGATTAATTTCAATTCCTAAAAATATTTCAGAGGTATTTTTCAAGGAATTTGAGCAAACTATATGGAAGCTTGTTTGAATCACAAAAGAACTCTAATGGCCAAAGATTATGAGGGAAAAATGTAGGCAGTTTTAAATTATATTACAAAATGTTGCATGCAAAACAGTATGGCACTGGAACAAAATCAGACACACAGATCATTAGAATAAAATCGAAAGCCCAGAAATAAAGCCATACCTATATGGACAATTAATCTGTGATAACTGAGACAAGAGCATACAATGGGAGAAGGGATGTCTATTCAACAAATGGTGCTTGGAAAACTGGATAGACATGTGGAAAAAAAATGAAAATAGACTATCATTAGTGCCATACAGAAAAGTTAACTCAAAATGTATCATTTACTTGGACATAAGACCAAAAATCATAAAATAATTAGAATAAACTGTGGGGAAAGGACTCCGCGTCCTCAACCTCAAATAGATCTTTGGGAAAATAACAACTACAGCAAAAGTAACTAAAGTATAATTAAATAATTGGGACTACATCAAACCAAACGTATTTGCACCTCCATATTCACAGCAACACAGTACACAACAGCCAAGACACTGAAACAAATTAAATGTCCAACGACAGATGACTGGATAAAGAAGCTGTGGCATGTGTGTGTATGTGTGTGTGTATATATATACATATATATATGTATATGTATATATTTTTAATGGATTCTATGCAACTACTAAAACAAAATAAAATTGTACGCTTTGCAAAAAACTACATGGAATGTTAAACAAAATAAGTGAGAAATAAAAAGTGAAATACAGGTTAGCTTCATTCACATGTGGAATATAATGAAATGAAACAAACAAACAAATAAACCCCAGCAAAAACTCATAGGACACAAGATTATGGCTGTCAGAGGTTCAGATCAGGGAGAGAAGAATGGGAACAAGGGGGTAGTGGTAAAGGACACTAGAATTCTGGTGGCAGGTGCAATGTTTTAGTACTCATAGACTGAGAAGTGAGTTAAATATCTTAAAATGAGTACAGCTTTGTAAACAAAAGAAATTATAATAATCATATTAATAAACAAATGTAAAATAAACAAAATTATAGTGTACATGTAAACTATTAGCAGAAGCACACCCTAGTGAAGCAGTGTATTAGCCAGTTTCCTTCAGCCAATAGCATAACCCAGGTATCCTGGAGACCTAGATTCTAGACCTGGCGCTGGGATGAAAACCAACTAAATAGAATGAAAATGAATAAAGTATTTTTCATTCTCTTCTTGCCTGCCTGTTCTCCTCTAAAATTCCTTCCTGTCTGCACCTTTCCTTAAAAAAAAACGAACAAGTTATTAGTAGAATGTCTGCTGCTAACTCTTCAAGAAAATAAAATGTGAAACGACTGATTCATTAAGGTTCTGATAGAATTCATAATTTGTATGTTTATTTCCACGCTAATAGTACATAAAATATTTTGGAGGGTAGTACTTTTTTAAATAATAGTTTGATACACCATTTGTTTATTTTTGTTTCTATTTCCCTTGCCAGTGGAGTTGAGTTTCTAAAGACCTCTCTAAGGCACGTTTCATGGAAGGCAATTTGTATGTTTTCTTCTAGGTATTATATGGTTACTGGTATTACATGCAATTCTCTAATCCACTTTGAATCAGTTTTTGTGTATGTGGTTATAGATTTGTATAGATTCATTCTTTTGCATGTTGCTGTCCAGATGTTTTTACCCATTTGTTGAAAATACTTTCATTTCTCCATCATATGCTCTTGGTTTCTTTGTCATAAATTAATTGACCATATATGTGTTCATTTATTTCTGGTAATTCTATTCTATTCCATTAGTCTGTATATGTCTTTATTCTGGTGACATACAGCTTCCAGTGCTATTTGTACTACAACTCAAGATCTTGGAGAGTGATATCTCCACGTTTGTTCTTTTTCTCATGATTGTTTTGACTATTTGTGGTCCTTTGTGACTTAATACAATATTTTCTTTACATTCCCTTGAAAAATGCTAGTGAAATTTGGATGGATATTGCATTAAACTTGTATATTTTGCTATAGGTAAGAGAGCCATTTTAGCAATGTTAATTCTTCCAAGGCATCACACAGAATATTTTTCTGTTTCTCTGTATCTTCCTTTACTCCTTTTAACAATGTCTTATTGTTTGCATTTTACAGGTTTTCCACCTCCTTTGTTAAATATATTCCAAAGTAATTATTTTTGTTTCTATTGTAAATGGGATAGTTTAAACAATTTAATTATATCAACAAAAGAAAACATCATCAAAACCAAAAGGAAACCTACTAATTGGGAGAAGATATTTGCATTCAATATTTCTGACATAGCTTAATATCAAAAATATACAAAGAACTCATAAAACTCAGCAAAAGAAGAACAGGCAATCCAATAAAAAAAATTGGGAGGCAGAACTGGAGAGACACTTTTCTGAAGAGGATATACAGATGATCAACAGGCGCATGAAATTATCTTCCTACTACCTGACTATCAGGGAACTGCAAATTAAAATAACAATGAGATATTACCTTACACCTGAAAGACTAGCTATTCTCCAAAAGTCTGGAAACAACAAATACTGGAGAGGATGTGGCGAAAAGGAAACATTTTTGTTCTGTTCTTGGTAGCGCAAATTGGTACAACCCCTATGGATAATAGTTTGGAGATTCCTCAAAATATTGAAGGCAAAAATATCATATAATCCCGCCATTCCACTTCTGAGAATCTACCCAGAAGATACAAAAGGATTCATCCAGAGAGATGTATGCACCCCATGTTTATTGTAGCCCTATTCACAATAGCTAAGAATTGAAAATTACCTAAGTGCCTAACATCAGATGAATGGATAAAAAAGACGTGGTACATATATACAATGGAATACTACACAGCCCTTAGAAGAGATGAAACCCTGTCATTTGAATCAACATGGATGGAACTAGAGGGGATTATGCTAAGTGAAACAAGTCAAAAGAAGAAAGAAGATACCAAATGACCTCACCCATAGGTGGAATGTGAATAGACAAAACAAAGGAACAGATGAAACATAACCACCCCTGAAACATTTGCAACAAAACTGAGGTTATTAAAAGGAAATGGGGCGGTCTGGGACATATGGTGATGGAGCCCACTGGACAATGAGGAAGAACACTTGGTAATTTGGTGGCAGCACGGCATGTTGAAATAAATCTAAGAAATGGAGACTCTATACACAGGAAACTATTTTAATGTGTGGAATAATTACATCATATTTTTTCAAACTAAAATTCATCAATTTTGTATATTAATTTTAGTCTGCTACTTTACTTGCTCATCAATTCTAGTAGTTTTTTTAATGGATTTTTTGATTTTCTATATATATTATGTCATCTATAAATAGTGCTATTTCTACTTCTTCTTTTCTAAATTTGACTAATTTTATTTCTTTTTCTTGTCATTGCTCTGGCTAGGACCTCCAGTATAGTGTTAAACAGCAGTGGTAAGAGTTAATAACCTTGTTTCATTCCTGATCTTAGAGGAAATAATTTCAGTTTTCAGCATTAATTAAGATGTTGGCTGTGGTTTTATTATATATGATCTTTATTGTAAAAAGGTATACTCCTTCTATACCAATTTTATATAGTTTTTTTAATCATAAATAACTTTTTGATCTTGTTGAATGCTTTCTCTGCATCTATTGATAGAATCATATATTTTTGCTTTCCTTTGTTTTTGTGATTCTTTACATTAATAGATTTATGTTGAACAGTTCTGCAACCCCAAGATAAAACCTAGTTGGTCATGATGGATGATTCTTTTGATGTATTGTTAGATTCAATTTGCTAATATTTTGTTGAGAATTTTTGCACCTATAGTCATCAGGATATTATTCTATAATTATCTTCTTTGTTCTTTTTTTCTGCTTTGGTATCAGTGTAATGTTGGCCTCACAGAAAGTAAAATAATAGACTTTTGAAAATATAGGTAAACATAATGTTCTCTTTTTCAGAATCACTAAATGGAAATCATTGTAGTGTTGCAAGCAGAATTCAGAATTTTGTGGCATATTTTTATCCACTTGTCAGGAAATAGTTTTACCCTTAGTTATACAGTATTTAACATAAGAATAAAGTTTAAATAGTGTCATTTATGACTTTTTAAAAATTCAAACTTTGTTATAAACTTTAAAGTGAAGTAAATTCTACTTTTCTTCCTTGTTGATAAATCTACTAAATGTAACTTCAGTAAAACATCACAAAAATTACTAAAGACTGAAAAGAACCAAAAATGTATTGGGTGGCTTAAATGGAAACATGAAAATATGCTATAGCACATCTTTCTAATTTATTTATTTCTATGGCATATTAAATATTAATTTATTTGAGGTATTCCACAACTCATCTCAAAACATCTCAGAATAATGTAAAGGGCCTTTTTTGTATACAGATATGAATATTTTGTTCAATTAAGGTGAAAATGATTTTCCTTATTCCCTATGAAAAAAATCAGTTTTGTATCTATTTGTTAGTTTTTAATTATTTTATGATTTGTTGTTTACATCGCTATAATATTTTTCAGAATATTAAATTTACATCTTAGTCTATGTATACCTCATACCACATTCTCCACCAGCTGGCTCATGTCTATGACTTCCACCATTTTCTTCATATATGGATGGATTTAAGCATTGACTGACTTATAAAAGTGTAGTGTTTTGAATTCTCATTTGAAATAACTAACATTTTACTAGTTGACTAATTAATGTGTTAATATCTTTGACATGTTTATTTTATATTTATATGTCATTCTTTTGCCTTTTGAAAAATCATCCTTCAATGTTTATTTTTATCAAAGTAACATGCTAAAATCAAGGCTTAACGTATGTTTTCATACATTATTTAACTATGATATATTCTTCAGGAAAATAAATACAAATATTCAAATATCAGACCAGGTTGAATAATAGCTCCTCCCTCTCAAAATGTTCATATCCTAATCTCTGGAACCTATGAATATATTACCTCACATGGCAAAGGGACATTGAAGATATGATTCTAGCTAAGGATATTGAGATAAGATGATTATTCTCAATTATTACAGCATGCCCAACACAATAAAAACATGTCCTTAAAATAATGAAGCTGGAGGTTCAGAGTCAGAGAAAGTAAAGATAAAAACTGAGGTCAAAAGAGAAGAAATTTGAAGATGCTATACTGCTTGCTTTGTTAAATAGAGGAAAGGGAAACAAGTAAGGAAGTAGAAGCAGAATCTAAAAGGTGGAAAAAGCAAGGAAAATGTTCTTCCCTAGAGCCTCTCAAATAAGTAGTGCGTTGTAAATAATTTGATTTTAGGCCCTAAGTCTCATTTCATACTTCTGATCTCAAAGCTATAGGATAATAGATTTCTGTTGTATAAATATGACAATTGAAGTCACTAACTTTGTGGTAATTTGTTATAGCAGCAGTAAGAAAATAATACAAAGTATTAGAATTTCACACAAAGGACCAATTATATAAGCACTAAAGTTATGTGAAAAGTTAATATTAACAAGCCAGAAAACTAATGTTATTAAAAGGATAAATATACTCAAACAACATTGCTTTATAAAATGTTTATAAATGACAACAAATTGCATTTTATAATTTACTAGGATTATAGAATTCAGTATTTAGTCCTTAGTTATTTCAAATATTAAAATGTGTCAAAATATGTCTTGTGATAGTTTTATGTGTCAACTTATTTAGAGTATATTATCCAGTTATATAATCAAACACTAGTAGTCCTTGGGAAAGTATTTTATAGATACTTTTACCACAAAGCTGTAGTTTAAATAAAGGAGGATATTGTGTGTGTGTGTGTGTGTGTGTGTGTGTGTGTGTGTGTGTGTGTAGCCTTATTAAATCTACGAGCAAAATAACTTGAGTTTTTTCTGGAGAAGAAATTCTGCCTCTACTGAAGCATTAAGTCCAGAGCTTCAGAATGCTGCCTGACCTTTGGTTTTCAGACTCAACAGTCCTTACAATGTTATAAAATTAATCATCCTGACGCCTCTCGTATCTGTAAGTGACATAAAACATCTCATTAAAATGTGTCAAAAACTTCAGTGTAAAATCAGTTTCACTCACACAATGTTGCAAGGACAGATCAAATAAAAGTGATATCAGTATTCATTAGAATACTATAGCATACCTCTCCTGCCTAATTTTTATTTTTATATCATCTGCCTTCATAAAAATAATCAATTTCTACTTGTCATTTGAAGA
Source organism: Solenodon paradoxus (assembly GCA_004363575.1). Taxonomy (NCBI): domain Eukaryota; kingdom Metazoa; phylum Chordata; class Mammalia; order Eulipotyphla; family Solenodontidae; genus Solenodon; species Solenodon paradoxus. The sequence goes on along the minus strand of RJWH01004902.1, from coordinate 67,178 downwards.
AACATCTAATATAAGTCTGGCATTCTGGCATAGATTTATGAATTATCTGAAATTAGCAGCAACATATTTTTAACTAATAAAATATATTGCTATATTTTAAAAGACATAAGTTGTCTTATCCATTGGATTACTATTAGACATTTATATAAAGGAAACAATAGGATATTTGAGTAGCTATTTAGCTGTAAGATCATTTATCAAAATGTTATGTTTACATATCTAAATGCTCAGCAACATTACATATCAAAAAACAGTGAAAATAGCATATGAAATATTAACCTTTAATATCTCTCAATAGTGGAATGATAAACTTTTGCTGTGCTTTTAAATATAAAATTTAAAAAGAAACATACCAATTTAAAACCAAAAATAATGTATCTAAATATGATAATAAGTTAGTATTTTGAGAGATGAATTTTTATATTTCCAAAGAGGTTAGATCTTATGAAGACTCTTAATATCGTTTAATTGCCATAATTAACTTTAGGAAGGAAATGTACATGAAAAACATGTTAGCAATTAAAATCAAATAATTTGAATAGCAAAATGCTCCCTAAGACATATGTGGTATTTTTGTTTGCCTAAGATCCTCCCCTTCAATCTCCGCCATTTTATTGGTCCTTTCATAGACTCCCATTGTCATGGAGACAGCAGATGTTCAGTAATTGTACCTGACAGTCTGAAGAACTCAGAAACCCATCATGGGCAATATTCTGTGTGGCATTATTAGGAGTATTTTATATACATACAAAATGCAATATATGTTTATAAATGTGTTTATTATATAGAAGTGTGTACTTCTTGCATAGTTCTAACTTTGAATAATTTTAATTAAACATTGCTAAATGGTTTTAGGATAATGAAAGTCCCATGTAGAAAATAAAAGAATAAACACAGCATGGTGATCAAGCAGAATTGAGGAACGAAGAGTTTCATGTTATTAGTATGGTTCCTGTTATTCTGCATCAATTTGGTGAAGTGCAACACCATCTCTCCAATAAATCTCTCTGATTAAAACTTGTCTAATAGTGATAGAAAATTTAAATGTGCACTAAATTAAAAATAAGACCCATTCCATATTTCTTAATAAAAATAATACATAATCATTGAAAATTACTATTAAATAAAGAAAAATATATCTCCCTGATTATGGAACAAATGAAAATTCTCCAATTTTTATTGCACAATTGAGAAATTGAGAAATGGCAGAGAAAATATACCATAAACAATTGATACTTAACTTAGCAAATTTGACATTTGCCTATTTTCTCTTCCCATTCCAATGTCTAGCCAAATATGCAGGAAACTTTCTTCTGTGGCCAAAAATATCGGTCAGTGGTTCTGACAAGGTACTTCAATTTAATCAAAAAAATGTTTAACTCAGAGATCAAATATTACAGTTGAAATACACCATTAAAAGCCTAATATAAAGCACAAATAATAAAGCAAGAGATTTATATTTTAGGATCTAAAAATAAAATTTCTTAGTTAAAATGTATCAGTCAACACAATTTGCTTGTGAATAAGCAAAAATAAGAATTAAAAAAATTCTCATTAGATGAAAAATAACTGCTTAATTTTGTGTTCTTCACTAAAACTCACAATCAAAACATGGGAGAAAAGAGCATAAAATAATTTACATAAATGTACAAATAAACATACAATAAATGTACAAATAATGCTGTTCCCACTAACATATTCTCCAGAAAAAAAATGAATATTATTTGGTTTCACGATATAATAAACTTTACCACAGAGGAATTGGAATCTGCATTACAGTCTCAAAGTATTAAGAAAAAAAACACCTGGAAAGGTTATGCTATATTCTGAAAATATAAAGTAGTCCCAACCTCAAAACCTAACAAGAAAGTAAGAAATACAAAACAAAGTGTCAATTAAGTATCACCTGTGTGGTGTGCAAAGGCAAAATCTGAAGATAAATTGCAAGTTGATCTGGGCCAAACCTCATTATAATTCTTTTTCTGGGTGGTCTAAGACCCATGGCCTCCTCTTCATAGTGAAGTACTATAGTTTGTTCAAGGAAAAATTAACATACACACTCAGGAACCTAACTTCTGTGGTTTAATTTAAAAGTCATAGTTATAAATGTCATTCTTATTTAGGAATCCTCATAAATATCTTGATAAGCAATGTTTCTCATTAAATACATGAAAACACAACCACCTAGGAATATCTACAGAGGATTCATCACAGAACTAGATCAGAAGCTGTATACTAGAAAATAGGTGGGGAGATTGACAAAATTGCTCAACTGAGCTCAGTAGCAGGTTTAGCAACTGAAGGGCAATAGGTATTTACATCGGGAGACTGACAAATCGAAAAGTATATATGGGGCTGGAAAATACATACACAATTATCTGATTAAGAGTAAGTTTGGGAAGGAAACTTGAGTAGGAAATCTTATATCATAGATCTCCATTTTCATAAATGTATCTTGCATCTCGAGACAACTGCCTTTGTTTACTGCTTACCCTTCTTGCTACCTTTAGCGATTCTAGATCATAATTTATCTTTAAGAACAAGTTTTTGAAAAAAATTTATTCACTTTAAAAGGACAATATTAAAACATCTCCAAGTCTTATGTATGCTCACATAGTTGTTCAGATTACAGTATCATATAATTGATTTTTTGATAAGTTTTTCCCAGTAGTTTTTTTTTGCTTGCCTTGTGAAATGCTCCCTGTTCAGACATGCACTGCTCACTATTTAGCAAAATACTCAAGGGAAGCATTATGTAGAATTTTGGAGTATCATCTATGTTTAGCTACCTTTTCCTTTGAGTAGTTCCAAACAAATTACAGCTAGTTCAGTAGCAATGATCGCCTTGTTTCCTAATCCCAGTTTAGCAAGACCACTGTGGACTATTTTGCTACTATCTTCTTAGTCTATAGTTCGGAAGCGAGTCCATACAAAAGATTAAGGGAATATTGTGGCTTAACTCATGTGCCTAATTATCCCAAGGAAAAAAATTACTCTTAATTTGTTAATTTTGTTTTTGTTCTTTCCAACCTTCATTTTACTTGGGACCTAAATTAATTTCACAGACCAATTATGCAGAAACATTAAATACCTCTATAAAAATATTTTGCAAAGTTTTAAAACAATTTCAAGTTTAGATTAACCAAGTTGAACACTTCAAGATAAACTACAAAATTATTCCCTGGAACTGTAGTAGCAATAAGATCTTATATCAATAAAAACAGAGAAAGAGTTCAACAAGATTCAACACCCATTCATGATATATCACCAAAATAAGGACAGGAGGTGTGTGCCACAACATTTAAGAAAGTTGCACATAACAAACCCACAGTAAACATCATAGCTAATGGTGAAAATTGGGAAGCTTTTTCCCTAAGATCTGGAACGAGATAAAGATGTTCATTCTCACCACTACTATTCAGTGTAGTTCTGGAAGCTCTGACAAGATGAACTAGAAAATAAAAGACATTAAAGGAATCCAGATTGAAAAAGAAGAAATAAAACTATCATTATTAGCAGAGGGATTGATCTTATATGTGAAAGTCCTAAAGACCCCAGTAAAAGCTGCTAGAAAAAAAGAATAAATATATTAAGTTTCAGGATATAAAATCAGTACACAAAACCTGTGGTATTTCTATATGCAACAATGAACTAGAAAAAAAAGAGAAATTAAGAAAGCAATCCCATTTACTTTATAACAAGAAAGGATAAAAAATACCTAGAAATGTAAAAAGGGGAAAACAACTATCTTATTTGTAAATGAAATTGCTGTGGCAAAATATTAAATAATGTTCAGCAACATAAGAGTAAAAATTTTCAGGTAATGTTCTTATTTGAAGGGTTTTTAGCGGATGGTGAGCACGTCGTTTTTTTAATTTATTATGCAATAATATTTTATAATTTTCACATATTTGCTGAAGATACCTTTGATTATACTAATAGCTAAACAAAAGAAAACTGAGAAGCAAGACACAGAATTCATAGTAACCCAAGTGTATTTACATTAGCAAACTGATAGTTTCAGTTAGTAATATCAAAGTTTATTGGAAATGAACTTGAAGCAGAGAGCATTGCTTTGCAAATCAATTTACTAATATTTGTAGTACTACACCAAGTATGATGTCACAGAAACAACTCTAAATTAGGAGGCAGGAAAACTATTATCTGACACTGATATTTAATCCTATCTGTAGTTAAATAAAGCACATAATATTTCTAAGTGTCCCTGATCTGCAAATAAGAAGAGGTTGGATAACCCAATTATTTGACTTGTGAAAATAATAGCCTCGCAAATTGAGTCAGTGAAGACCAGGGTAACTGATGACTATGCCTTTCTCTATTCTAGTTGAAACAGATCTTTTCATGAATTTGTAAGATCGATACTTCATATGTAGGATAAGATTTCAACAGAGGCAGTATTTTATAACTCATAGCATAAATATCTGTAATATTATCAGTAGCTTCCCATTTAATTGTAAAAATCTTATTTTCTCTGAGTTATGTTCTTTGGAAAATTACATTCTGCTCTTTCACACCACTAATTATATCTCCTTAAAGTATATTCCAGAACAACTTCCTCACTAGAGCTCCTCTATTCCAGAGCTTTTCTTATGACTCAGCAAATTCATTTTATCCTCAGACTTATCATTGTAATATTAATTATCTCAAGTGTTCCCCATATAGAGTATTTCCTGCTATATTTATTCCAAATTAAATGAAAATTGTTTTTTATTGCCTTTTGTATACTATCAAACCACAATATTGAGATGAACAGCATACATCTTATGATTAGATGGCAACAGATTAATGAAAGATTGATGACTGATTAAATAATACCTTAATATAACATGTATGTATATAATAAACTACTAATAACAGAAAAGTTTACTTATTGGATCTAACACACAGAAAAGGTATATGTAATGTTATTTTTATTTAATATCTTATATATGATAAGTTTCATATACATTCTCAAGATACTTCACCTTGTATTCAAACATTCAAAGTAGTTATATTCAAGATTGCTTTTAAACATAATATCTTAACACATTTGAGTTTCTATTAACAGTAGATTTATTTTTATTTTATCCAGCCATCCCTGTAATAAATTACTAAAGTAGTTACTTTTTTAAAATCAAGAATAATTTAATTTTTTTTCAAAATAATTTTATAGCCTGCTCTATCTCCAGGGTGGGGCATTGCATTTCAATATTAATGTTCCTATTCTGTTCATATTTTGTTAGAATTTACTTTTTAATTTTGTAGTATTTTGCTATTTAAAAAAATCATGGTGAGAACATCCCTTAGTGAATTTTTAGCAATAAGATATAATCTTCTCAATGGCCTGCTTATAACTTGCCAGTTCATTGCTGCTAACCAACAAGCAGTACTTAGATACTGAGAGTGTTTTCTGTCACAGAATATGAAAAATTCAGTAAAATCACTGTAAATTACTTTTAGCTAGTTACAGAAACATAATTTACTTTGAAACACATGCGGGTTTTCTGATTAATATAAATATTTGGGTCCATATTGAAGAATTTGGAGTCCGATTACTTTTTAAGATTAACATGCTTAGAGTCTTTTCTACTGCTAAGTAGATTAGATTGAATTTTGATTTATAGGTTCTTGATTATATATCTGACAGAGTGTGAACTCTATGTTTTTCCTATAAAAATATACATCAAATGCCCTATTAAATGGTTCAGTTAGAACTTTGGAAACTATATCTGTAGACCAAATACTATTGCTATTCAGTTAGTCTCACAAGTAATTCTTAGTTCTAATGCAATATTTCAGGCCATGCGTATTTTTATTCCATAAAAAGTAGCAGATTCCTGAGTTATAGCATCATTGCTTCAGTTACTAGGCATTCTCTGGTGTACCTCGGCACTAGCAGTTTGCTTCTGGAATACAAACTGTTTTGGTCTGACTCTTCACTGATGACTAAAATTACCATTAGGACTAACAGTACATATAACTAGTTTAGAAGTTTTGGCCAATATATATCAAATAATACTTGGGTGAAAAGACCAATCAACCTCCATAATACAATCATTTAGAGGGCATACCTATTTTAGAGTTGCCACCAACCTGAAAATTTCATCTACCATAATTTATCGTAGTTAAGATTCTGGAGACAAATTACTCATATAAGTTTGTTCAAGGTTTGGAAGTGAGAAGAAAATAATATGCTGACATATTTTAATACATTCTGTTATTTAACATTTATTTGATTTGATAATAGCATATGGAAAGTACCCCATATCTAGCCATGCCTGTTGCAACATAGCCTTGTAATTAGCAGCTCGTTCTTCACAAAATAATCAGTCTTCATTTTCAAATTCACATCAAATAGTAATTTCAATGATTTCCTCATTAAGTTACACAATATACTATTCCATGAATTGTGTTCTTTCTATTAAGACACAATTCATTAAACCATGATTGTCATTCTAATTGGTGACTATGACAAGCACTCTGAATTCAGCTGGGTCAGAATGTCACAATCATACTGACAATATTTAACTTTAACCCTCCAGGGGTGATTTTACAACCTAAAAACCTCAAGAAGAAATATCTTCTTCAGGGTTATAAGTTACAAGTTTGGAAAAGTTCCTGATAAGGAGTCATCTAAGTCATTATGTAATCATGTCTTTGAGTTGTTTGTTATAGTTACAATAAGAAAGACAAAACTTTGAAAAGGGGAACTGCCTTACTAACATATATTAGCTAAAGTTGTGGAGAAGATTAAATGTAGTGAAATGGTGAGTGGAGTTAGGATGGGAAAGGGAAATTATGGACACTAATTTTTATAACCTCTAACTTCCTAAAATGTATGCTATATTATTTTTAAGACAGATTTTGCAATCCTCTAATTTCATAGTGATAAACTACATTTTTAAGACTTGTTCCTTTATTTTTTATTTCCTGTTACTGGCAAATATAATATGATCTTCACCACAATAAAATCAGGTGGATTCAATAGGTTATTCACTAAAAAAACAGGTATGTTTGCTATTTGCCATTGAATATGTATGGTTTCTTATCAAAAGTGGCCAGGCATTCATAGAAATCATGTCTATAGTCTAATAATTTGTCAGTCATTTCAGAGTGCATTATAAGTTAAGGACTAAGGATAGTTTCAACTGAAGTACAAGTTATGTCTAATTTCAAAATTTTGATCTATAAAATGTTATATTACCCTATTTGTAACATAAGATATACAGGATTCCACTTTTGTACTTATGTGGGCCTAGGTAAACAGTTACTTCACTGCTTCTCCTCTTTATGAACCAGATAAGGTCTTGTTTTATGCTCACAGCTTTTGTCATTATTCCTTGTTTCAGAGCTACAGGTCTATGTGTCTAGTGAGTTGTTTTTTATTTTTTTTTTTTAATACAGACTTACTTAGGTTGGGAGGGGACAGGGGAGATGCGAAGTACTATGGATCCATACACTGCTGCCAGCAGATCTCAGCCTGAGAGTTAAGACTTTACTCTCCTATCATGGGGTTTCCTGGGGCCTCAGGTTTAGGCATCCATGCTGTCTTTGTCCTGCTAGGCTTGACCTGCAGATAGATCTGGAAGCCTCACTTACTGGACCAACTCACCACTTCCACAAACTCTAATCCACTGACTGTACATACACTGATGTGAGTCTCTCTGGTTTCCTAGTGTGATGAACAAACAGAGTCATGTTTACTTTTTAAATGGTCCCTTGGTTGTGGTTTAACGAGGAGAAATGACAGTAACTCCTTTTTCTGCCATAATGCTGATATTACCTGCCTGCTGTATTTGATATAAGTCTATGCCTTCAGGTATTTATAAACTATGGCATCCTATGTGAATGTGGTAGATAGGCACACAATAACTAGTCTTGTACCGCTTGCATTTAGATTTTGGAAACTGTAGGCTATATTTTCTAGACCTCTTTGTAACTAAAATTCCAGATGGGTTATAGGTTTGGGCAATAATCTAGGCTTTTTATATGATATTCCTTTTTCTTTTTACTTTTTTAAGAAAATGAGTAGTAGTTTTAGCATCTAGTTTTGTTTTGGGCATATCAGGAGGCATAAACTAAGACCTCCATTTAACTGGTATGATTTATAATAAGCAATGCATACTTATATAAATTACAGTATTAGCAGCTAAGGTTTTTCAACTATGAAAACTGCTTAATTGTGTCAGGTTCCTGATTCTAGCAATAAGGGCATGATTTTGCATGTGGTAGCTTCTCCTGATAAAAGAAACATAAGCCCTTTTGGTGGCCCAATTAAGTACTGTGTCTTTAGTATTCATTCCTTGAAGGTAATCATAGAGTATATTTGTCAGTCCTCCTAATGACTCTGTTATATGTTTATTAACCTTATATAACAAACTTTCAACTTAAATTAGCATGGATACTGTATGCTGAAATAAACACTGGATGAAGTCTATCTTCTACATATGACCTGTTTTTCACACACACATATATGGGTATATTTAAATCTATTTTCAGGTTATCATAACAATGAAGTAGTATTTATATTTCCTTAATCTGAAACTTCCTTCATTTTTAATCATACTTTTACCGAGGTACTGTAATAAAAACTTAATGCAGGATTCCAGTTTTGGTTATACCACATAACTTTATTAAAATCTAATATGCCTCTAATACCTGTGCCATCCCATAAGTGAGAGAGAGAGAGGTACAGAGGAAAAATTAGACCAAAGTCTTATCTTCAGAAAATAGCTTACAGTGAACTATAGAACCAGACTTGATAGCAATCCATCGTAATGATAGTGTTCAAACATCCTTATAATTGATTTGCGATTTGCCCATGTTGGAGACTGTCGTGACTTCTTACACCACAATTAAAATCATTTGACAGGAAATTCTGATTTTAACCCAATATCCTATGAATCAAACAAAAGACTATGATAGAAAAGGTGAACAGACAGATCCAAGGAAAGGTAACAGGAAATATAATACAATGACATTTATGAAAGATTTCAGGATATGTTGACTGACTTTGACTGGAGGTGTAGTAAGTTAATTCTAGGAAATAAACTGGGGATTAATCTGGCTGTAAGTGCCTGGAAGCTCTGAAAGCAGGCATGTCGAATTCATTAAACAGAAAACTAAAATACCCAGTCAAATCTGACTTTCAGATAAATAACTTTTTTTGTATAAAAGCAACATTTGGGTCACAGTATTTGAGTTGTATTTATACTAAGAAAATTCCTTTGGTTATCTGAATTCAAATGTAACTGAGTATACTGTGTGCTATCTGGAAACCTTACCTTGCAGCTAGTAATAATAGCAACATAAGTATCAAGTTGGAATACAATGTCACAATCTCTAAAGAAAACAAAGCCCTACTGTAGTTCTACAGAAAATGAAGCACTCATGAGAACTTCAAGACTGAAGTGAGTTTCTTGAAGCAAGTTGCAACTTGGTCTTGTTTTGTCAAGCAAGACAGTAAAAATATATTTAATCCAGGACAATCCTTAAAAAAATGGATAAAATGATGGTGTCATGCTCTTTGACTTCAGATATACTACAAAACAATAGCAATCAAATCAGCATTTTATTGGAATAAAAACAGACTCACAGATCAATAGAACAAACAGAAATCAGAAATAATCCCACACATCTATGAGCAACCAATTTAGGATAGGAGCCAAGAGCATACTATGGGGCAAGAACAGTTTCTTCAATAAATGGATTTGGGAAATCTGGACAGTCACCTTTAAAAAATAAATAAATAAATACAGAAAGAAAGAAACTAGGTCACTAACTATCAGTATACACAAAAACTAAACAAAAATAATTAAATACTTGGATGTAACACCTGAACCCATAAAATGATGAAACATAAGCAACACACTAGTTTGCACTGGCCTTAGAGATAGCTTTGGGAATCAGACTTCAATGTCAAGGGTTAGAAAAAGCAAAATAAACAAATGTAACCACATCAAACTAAAAAGTCTTCTGTACAGCAAAATAAATATAATAATAATGAAAATACATCCTACCTAATGGGAGAAGGTATTTGCACATCACACATCTGACAAGAGGTTAATATCCTAAATATATAAAGAACACATAAAGCCCAACAGCAAAAACCAAACAATCCACTTAATAAATAAGCAGAAGATATAAATAGATACTTTGCAAAAAATATATAGTGATGAACAACAGGTCACTGGAAAGATGTTGCATATTTCTTTTTTTAGGGAAATGTAAAGCAAAACAATAATTAGATGGAAGCTGGTACCTTCCAGAGAAGCCTCTTAGCCAAAAGACTGGAAATAAGTGTTAGTGGAATGCAGAGCAAAGAGAATTCATGCACTGTTGGTGGGAGTGTAAACTGGTTCAGCCCTTGTTGGAAAGCAATATGTAGATTCCTCAAAAAACATAAAATTTTCTATATAACTCCATTTTTCCACTTCTGAATATTTATCTGAAACATACATACACACATATTTCACAAATATATGTGTTTCCATGTTTATTATGGTATTATTTACAATAGCCTCAGACTGGAAATAACCTAACTGTTCATTGATAGATGTATGGATAAGGAAGATATTGAATTTGCATATATATACATATTTATTTACACACACACACACACACATATATATATGCACACACACATACATACACACTAAAGAACGCTACTAGGCTATCGAAAATGAAATCTTGCCATTTGTAATAACACAGATGGACCTAGAAAGAATATGCTTAGTGAGATAAGTCATAATGGGGAAGACAAACATCATATATCACTCATATGTGGTATATAAAAAAACAAATGAACCAAATGAAAAAACAAAACAAAACAGAATTTTAGTCTTCGAGATAAAATTAGTGATTTCCAGATGGAAAGTGAGGGAGATGAGAAAATTGAGTAAAATAGCCAATTATAAAATGTGAAGGATCTAATTTAACTGTTGGTGTTAAAATGTAATGTATTATATTACATGTTGATTTTCAATGATTCAAATCTTAAACCAATGAAATATTACAATGCTTCAATGTTCCTTCAATACAGTATGTAAAATAATCAAAAAATTAAATCAGAGTTAACTGAAAAAGGGGTTGGGGCAGTATTGTTTAATTAATTAATGTAATTTAGATTAATTAAAAGCTAGACTAGCATATGTCTTTTCTTTTCTCTCTTCTCCACCTAAATATTTACTAAGTAATAGATGAGTGCTAGCTACTTGATATACATGTCATAGCTTAGTGGGTCATATAGTCTAACAAATTAATAGAGCAATTTAAGCATAGTATTAGATTGAAAGATATTGAAAGTACTATAGGAGCATATGATATAGATACACAGCTTGGATATAAGAATCTAAGGATTTAATTGATTTACATAACAGGGAGATAAATATCTGGAGTTCCTAGTGATAAGCAGAGGAAAAATTGGAGTGATGGGTCAATAATAATAATAATTTAATGCATTAATAGCACTTACCTATGAAACAGTCCTCTTTACAACAATTCTATGAGATAGGTGGTATGAATGTGACTATTTTTCAGGGACTTTATAGCATGAAAATATATGCAAGATACAACTCATATAACAAGTTCATATACAAATTTGTCTGGCTGTAGCTCTTTCTACCTGCCTGTGTTCTTTTGTAAGGTAAGAAAGGCCCTCTCCTGAATTAAATTTGATCTTCCTAAACAAGATCACACCCTGAGTTTCTGAAATGCTAAAAAAAATTGTGATTATGATTTCTGTAACGTTGATATCTATTTGCAAAGTCATATATTCAATACTCATACTCAGAATCACCTGTCTTCAATTGTAAAACTGTATAGATTTATTGGAGCTGATCTAGAAACTAATTTTAATTGTTTAAGATCACATTATATATAGATATAAATATACATATATTTTTTGCTAAACATAAAATACATTTTTCAAAGTAGAATAAATATTTGAGATTAATTTGAGCTAAAACATATAAAAGGGCTTTGTAAGAAACATTAAAATAAATTTGCAACGAACATCATTCTAAAGTCATTTTAAAGTCAAAAAGTTAAATAACATTTAAGCTTATAACCCATAATTTTTATAATTGATTTTCCCTTAAAAGAACTATATTTAGAATCATATTTGAAAAAAATCTTAATTATATAATATTTTAATAAAATGAATAGTACATATACAACTGTTGCTTATATAATTGAAAGAAAACATTTTGAGTTTTTTAAAAATCATTGATATTTATTAAATCTTTCATTCACAATGCTACATTCATTTTTGAATATTGACATTGAATCTCAATCAATATTTCACACCACATCCTCTACCAGAGCTCCAGTGTCTTTTATCACCACCTTTTCCCGGGAACTCTTTTCATCCCTCTACCCTCCCAAATATTTTGATATTTTTAAACTGAGTAACTATAGATTTGAGCTTTTTACAAAGCCAAAATTAAGATGACTTATTAGAAAAATCTGTTAGAGGGGCCATATATTTATTTTTTAAAATTTTTCTCTGGATCTAAGCCATAAGATGGTGGAGAATTGTGACTAAGAAGTTAATTCCTTTTTAGTACAACCTAGTATCCTGGATTCAGTAGAAATATTTTCTCTTATTAGTGGTTTTATTTGTTTTTCCTTGAAATTTTTTCATCCAATATAAGAGATTAAAAAATGTATGAAGTATAATTTCTCAAAATTAATTTCATCTTTGCACAGATTTTTCATACTCTGAGAGAAGTATCTGCATTTACCTCTGTCATCACAGTCATACACAGATTTTAATTACTGTAGGTATTATCCACTTTGCAACTTTACTACATTCCTCTTCATGATATTCTCAGTATAAAAGCTGTAAAATATAAAGATAATATTTGCAATAATATATTTAAATAATTATAACCATGTTCAAGGTAATTATTAGTAATATATAAATAATTTATCCTATTGATTTGTTTGCTAACAAATAAATGCATGTGTATAGTAGTCCTCTCTTTGATGGCTGTCATTTCAGTTAACCATTATCAATCACAGTCCTAAAATAGTATATACATCTAGATATTTTTGAGAGACCACATCCATTAACTTTTACTGCACTGTAATTGTTCTATTTTATTATTAGTTATTATTAATCTTACTGTACTTAATAAGTCAAATTTCATCATAAGTATGTTTATGTACAAAAAATTATAGACTATAGAGGGCTCAGTAATTTTTATGGTTCAAACATCCACTGGGGATCTTAGAACATATTCCATGTGAATAAGGAGTGATACTGTATGTATTTATGTATATATGTGCAAGTGTTTTTGATGCAGTAATTAATCACTGAAGTCAGAGGAGAATGTAGAGGTATGCCCTTTTTTCACAGTCAAGACTCTAACATACAAGTCCATATTGTGAAGCCTCTAGAATCTAGAAGGTGTGTACTTCTGATGTTTTTGGTACCTGTAATTGTCTTCCTGGAAGGTAGAGGATTATTTTCAAAACTATATATTGTTAGTAAACACATACTTTTTTCCCAAAATCTAGGTGGAGATTTAAAGTGAGAAATGTTCAACTTCTCTGTGTGTAGGAGAAAGTATTTTAGGATGAACAGTACTCAAATTTGACAATGCAGATTAATAATTTTAACTGTGGGGTGTTTTAAATTGCATGTAATTTATAAATCTCAAATGCAAGCCAATCCCCAAAACACAAGTCAGCTCGATGAACCAAATGAAAATGTTAGATCTACTCTACAATATTGGTTCAAATTATTGATTTGATGGATTATCTGAGATTATGTTACTTTCTGAGATTCCACAGAAAGTGACAAGAGTTTCTCACCTGATATTCTTCTCACATCCTCTAATCACTACTACAAATCTATCTTTGAGGTAAAAATGAATCAAACATTCCTACAAATTTGCTTAGAATCTTCAAGTGCCAATCATTTGATTAAGTGTTTTGAGTTACCATTTAATATGATGAAAATTCAAAGAGTCCTCACCATATGAGGTCAAGTTATCCTGTTTAGATTTAATTACAGTGGTTTTACTCTATGTCTATAAAATCTCACATATCATTTACAACTAAATTAGACTAAACAATTTGAAGACTTTTGAAAATCCTTTAGCATACAGCTTCTACTTTTCAACATACTCATAATTTATTTATTTCATTTTCTTGCTGAAGATTTCCCAGTGTGTGTACTTGTCTTTTTCATTAAAATCTAATAATAATAATATTAAATTGAATTCCACTTGTCTCAGAAAAGGAAATTCATTGTTCTTAAAAACTAAGAATGTCACAAAAGCTAACAAATGTTATGCAAAGTTTATCAAAATTAATTCAATTTCTTTTGTACTGATATGGTCCTGTCCTTAAGATGATTACAATATTTAGATGTCATTTTATCATTATCTTTAATAAGAAGCATCTGAACCAAAAATATCATGATACCAATATCATTTCTCAAGGGAATAACTATCTTTTATTCATTGAGATTCAATTATATGAAATATTTAACCATGTTTTTATGCACATTTTTATTTCACAATTACATTCTGTCAGTTCTCTTAGCACAGAAAAAATTAAATCTCCAAGAAGCTAAAAACCATGCCCATAACTCCACTATCTTTTATGTAAGTCAAAATTAGATTTGAACTCTATCTACCTTGACGGTTCAGATCTTTGTGCAGTAACACATATCCCACCTCTTGGTAAACAAAATTAAACGTTAGTTATCAAAATAGAAATTTTGATGATAGTATAAACATGACTCAATCTTGAATCACTAATTGTTTAATATAACATGAAGATAATTTTATTTCTAATTATTTCTTTCTACAGGAGTTACAATTAATAATTATTTAGACGTATATGTGTGTGCATTTGTGGTTGACATAGGTGTAATTCAAAGTGACATTTTCTTCTATTATATCCTATGAGTCACTCATAGGCACCTAGTAAATAAAGAATTCCTTTTATCCTCCATAACTATTGGAATGATCATGAAAACAAAGGTATAAATAGAGGTTAATAGTTGCTTCAACTATCAATCTATCTTCAGAATCCTCAGGGATGAGTCAGGAATGAGATAAGAGAGGAAAACATGCAACTCAGATAAAGTAAAACCATAATATGCCAGTAATACATTTCACCATAGTTGCAATGAAAACAGCAAAATCTCAAAATATGTACCCATTTAAGTGGGTTTGATGAAAATAAATCTCTAAGGTACTATTAGGCAAAAGGTGATGTCAATGTTTCTTTTTTTAATTATATTACTTAATGTTTTCAATTTCTTATAAAATATTCTTCTAAAGAAATGAGTTTTTGCACTGGGATATGACTAAAAGCAGTTTAGAATGCATGAGTCAGACTGCATATCTGACTAAGATTAATTATGCCTTATTGTTGCTTTGTAGCCAAATGGGATACTCCCTCCACGTGAGCTTTTGGCCTGTCTCCACAAACTATAAGAACTAAGGGAAAAGTAGAGAATTATTAAATACATTTATCAGTATTTTATGAAATTTCTACCCTTTATATATACCAAATATTTTTATTGAGAGTTTACTTACATTGTTGTTAGAGTACACACACACTACATATACACACAGAAGGAAAAAAAAATGTTTATTCAGCATTATATTTCTGGAAGTATTTTATCATGTACTATGATTGGAAAGCACTAAGGATTGTTAGAAAGCACTAAGGATAATTATTTTAATTAAATACAGTATGTGGTTTGTTTTCTAACTTGTATATTAAAAAATTTTATTGAAAAAAATTTACATTATAACATGTAGCTTTTTCATGAAGCACCTTAACTTGACCACAGTACGCAGCATTTTCTCTTCTAAATTCTTAAGAATTATATGAAGTGCTTAGAATGTGCATTAATTTTTGTTGTTTTAAAATTTTCCTGTCCAACACAAATTAATTTAAAAAAACTCTGAGAGGTATGTCCTGGTGGCCTACTGGATAAAATTATTAGATGTAGTCTACATATATCCCAAGGACCTAGGCTCAAGGTCTGGAGCTGGGGGGAACAATCAAGATGAACACATAAATAAATAAATGTTTCCTCCTATATTATCTTCCTGCTGGCCTGCCTGCTTGCCTGCCTTCTCAACTTCATTCTTGCCTAAATCTTTCCTTTAAAGAAAAAAAAAAAGCACTGAGGTAAGATAACATGATACATATTTCTACACATCTGCATTATCAGGCAAATTTTAGGATTTATATTAAGGCTAAAAATTTGTTTAGTGCTAAATAATTATCAAATCATCCTGCATGCAAGTTAGTCTACTTTATAATATACAGTACCCATGCATTTTTTGATGTCTAATGTCATTAGTGATATATTCATCTCAGCATTTCAATTTGCTAAAGAGGAAAATATTTAATAATAAAACCCTAAAATTGACTCTTTAGTTTGGGATTATATCAAACTCTTATCTATTTCAAGATAGGATTGTTTATATCAATTATTTATTACAGTTGAGAATGAAACAGATTTGATCATAAGAATGATAAATACTTCAACAATTGTCAACATCAGACAAGTTTTTCTAAAGGCAAACAATCTAAATGTATACCACATGTCTTACTTATAACAACAAATTTTAAAAAGCCTAGGAAAAGCCAAAAAAATTTAATGGATGGCTTCTTGCCACAGTACTATTACCCCTTGAGAATCTACTGTAATACTGAAAATGTTTAGCCAAGGATTATAGAATGAACTCATTATATCATACAAAACATCTATTAGATAACATTGAATTGTTGTAGGTTATAAGTAGTTTAGTGAGTAGATCTGTCTAGAAAGATGCTCTCACAAAGTTAAAATGATCATCCAATATTAATCCAATTTAACCATGAATATATAAAATTTAATTATTCATATACAAAAAAAGATAAACAAGCACCAGAACAAAATTCACTCTCAATTTTCCTGATGTTTCCCAAACACAGGAAAAAATTCTGTAGTAAATAAGTCAAGACCATACACATTTAACAGAACCATAAAATAGAGCAATGCTTATTAACAACTGAATCAATTAAAGTTCAAGATATTTCCTATAATAGATCAATTTGATAATACATAAAGAAAAGCAGAAATTATATTGAAATGAAATTTCAAGAAAATTACCAAAAAATTTTACAGGCTTATTTCTTAGATGTATCTATTCTAGAGGCAGTAAATATCAACTAATCAATAATACAATAATAATAATGTTTAGAGGAAAGGCTAAGGAATCTAAGGGCTTTGAAAAGCTCTAAAAGATTCCTGGGTAATCTAGAAAGTCATATGTATGTTTCGAACTTTCTATTTGCTCAAAAAATACCTGATAAAGATCTAATGTCTGATCTCCTCATGACCATGAGGCTATATAAGTAAGCAAATTAGATAACTCATCTGAAATGAACAGATTTCTACATGCATGCAAACACCAAAATTAAGTTAAAAAGAAATAGAAATAAACCACAAACAAAGAACTAAGTTAGTAATTTAAAAATATCCAATAAAGAAAATTCTAGGTAGATTCCTGCCAAACACTTAAGAAAACTTAATTCTGATCCTTGTCACATTTTTCCAACCAAGAAAAAGAAACACTTCCTAACTCATTCTACTGGTATTTGGTATTAATCTAACACTAAAGCTATTCAGAGACATCACCAGAAAACTACAAAACAATATCCCTTATGAGTATGTATGCAAATTCCTCAATAAAATATTGGCAAACTGAATCCAAGAGCATGTGAAAAGAATTATGCACAATGACTAAAGAGATGTATTTTAAGAATATGAATAGGTCAATAGTATAAAAATCAATCATTTCAATAAAACAATGGCAAGAAATCCATATGATTATCTCAACAGATATAGAAATATTTGACAAAAATCAAACGCCTTTTCACAAGAAAAATATGCAATAAATTACGAATAGAAGGGAACTTGCTCAATGCATTAAGTGGCATTTATTTACAATCCACTGCTAAATTCATACCCAATAGCAAAAACAACAAAATAAGGACATCCACTTTCACTATATGAAAATATCATTCTGGATTGTCTAGCTAGGAAAATTAGCAAAGATAGAAATAAAAGTTATCAAGGTAAGAAAGAATGAAGTGAAAGCATCTTTTCACAGATTTAATGATTCATATATAGAAAGTTCTAAAGAATTCAACAACTAATAAGATTTTTGCAAAGTAACAGCATACAAAATTAATAGGAAAAATGTTTTATTTTATACAAAAATAATGAGCAATTCAAAAATGAAATTTTTCAAAGATTCCCTTTTATAATAGTATCAGTAAGATGAAGCAATTAGAAATAACATCAATATGAAGATGTCATTAGGAACAAATGTAACTGAAGTATGTAAGATGTGTGCACTTCTATCATAAAACATTATTGAAAAAATTAAATAAGATCTAAATAAACAGAAATATTTGTTAAAACAAAAATGCTTTCCAAAGAGATCTATAGATTCCATGAAATCTCTATTAAATTTCTACTATGTTTTTGCAGAAATACAGATGATAATCATAAAATTTGTATGATATTTTCAGGGATATAAAATAGACAAAATATTGTGAAAAGGAGAAAGAAGATTCATACTCTCTAATTCCAAAATTCATTTAAAAGCTATAGTAATCAAGAGAGTGTAACTGGCATAAGAAAAGTCACATAGCTCAATAGAATATAAATAAAGTCCATCCATAAATCCATGAATTTGTGGTCAGCTGAATTTTGATGAGTGCCAAGATCATTCAATAGTGAAAAAAGTTCTTTTAACAAATTGTTCTCAATATCACAGACAGAGATAAATTTGGCATCCAACTTCACATCATATATAAAAATATTAAATTCAAAATGATAAAAAAGGTCTAGAATCAAAACTATAAAACTCAGGATACAAAGTGTAAATATATATGACCTTGGATTAAACATCATTTTTTAAGATATAACACTCAATGAATATACAAAGAAAAATAGATCAATTTGGATTCATAAAGTTGAAATATTTTGTGCAACAAAGAAGCTTATCAAAAAAATAAGAAGAAATCCCCCAAATGGGAGAAAAGAGTTACAAATAATGACTTTGGTAAGTATCTTTTATCCAGAGATATAAAGACCATGTACAACAAAGATAACATTAATCTTCTTTTTTTTTTTTAAATGGGGGACAAAATTTGAATAGACATCTGTTTAACAAAGGTATACAAATGACAAATAAGCACATGAAAAGATGATTAACAATACTTGGGAAATAAAAAATAAAAACCATGTGAAATATTACTTCACACCCACTAATCTCTCTCTCTCTCTCTCTCTCTCTCTCTCTCTCTCTCTCTCTCTCTATATATATATATATATATATATATATATATATATATATATATATATAAATGTGGATAAAACAAATATTGACAAGAATGTGTAGAAATTCAAACCCATACATTATACTTGGGATTGTTATTTCCATAGTACAGCTGCTGTGGAAAACAGTATAGCAGTTCTTCAAAATGTTAAACACAGACTTAACCAGATGACCCAGCTATTCCAATTTTAGGTACATTCTTGAAATAATTAAAAACACATAACCATGTAAAAACTTCTACATAAATGTTTATAGCAAAATTATTCATAATAGCCCCAAAGTGAAAACAACTTAACCATCTATTCACTAATGAATTTCAAATATGTAATTTTATTTAGTCATATATAAAACTGAACTATTATTATATAGCTATGACATTGATGAATCGATATTCTATGCTCAGAGGAAGAAACTAGACACATATTGTATGATTTCATTCATATGAAATGTCCACAATAGCTAAATATTTAGACACAGAAAATAGACTAACAGTTGCCAGGGGATGAGGGGGAAAGGATTCTGAGACTAATTGCTAATAGGTATGGAGTTCTAAAACGTTTTTGAATTAGACAGTGGTTATTGTTTCATGATAAAGCTATTATACTAAAAAGCACTGAAATTGTTTGCCACGATGGTGAAATAAATGTTTTGAGAAATATATATCAATTTTAAAACAATAAAAAGTGAATGTCTGAATGGTGAAAGAAATACTCAATAAAATCATAATTCTTTAGTAGTGCATAATGAATGTTATAATGGAATTCCATGAGAATCCAGGGAGAGATATTAAAATCAGAACAGGAGGCCAGGGAAGACTTTCTTAGGAATATGATTGACAAATTTAAATGGTAATGTGTAGATATTTTATATACCTCTTCACAGAAGGACAAGTGTACATATACATTTTGGTGGACAATTTGGTAGTATCTCTAAGAACGTAACATGTATTTATGTCGATCTGGAATCCTATTCCTGAAATTCAATTTACAAAAGTGCATCATCATCACATCAATATCAATAACTTCAATTTTTTTGTAATGGTAAATAAATAAGTCCTTCAAAACTAAAATTTTTGTACAATCACCTTTTAAAATGAAACCCAGTAAAGGATAATTATATGCAATGAAGTTAAAGTTTCAAAAAGATAATACCTTAAATGAAATAATTATAACATGTCTACTAAAATATTACTTGTCAAAAACATTTGAGTTTTTTAATAATGAAAAGTATGTAAACATTCTATTCAATTGTATTCAATCTGGATATTGAATTAAGTTGTCAAAAATATGTTCCTTTGGGGAATAGAGTGGAACTGTGATCAAGGAAAGGTGAACAGAACTTCAACATATTTTAATATCTCTAAATTATTTGAACAGTATTATAATATTCTTAAATTTGAGTGTTTCTGAAATCAGATTAATGATGATATGTCAAAAGAATAAATGTGCTTATAAGTGATATTAAATTTGCTAGAGAAATATAATTGTAAGCAATTAACTACAAGCATTCAATCTTTTAGCTAAAAATTCAGTTGGTAATCATCACCCTATCTATCTACTCAGAACAAATGACTATTCAAAACCAAGTCAATCTGTGTGACATCATGTAGTCATGCTGACAGACGATCATGACTTTTCAAATAGGTGTCTTGTTATAAATGTCAGGAAACTTTTTTCCACATTCTCAATTAATGATCCATACAATTCAGATCCAGTAAAGACTGTAGTTCTGAATGTACAATGAGCCTATCTGTCTCAGTTTCCACAGACTATAACAAAAAAATTTCCTAAAACCAGTTCAAAGTCATGATCCAAAAAAGGATCAAAGATCCAAAGTAGTCAAATTCCCACGCATCTCTCTGAACATACAGGTATCATCTCTGTCATCACTCTCTATCAGGAACATTCTCTGAAGATCACCCTCACTCGTAATTTTAGTGAGACGGATAAAGAGGAGTAGAAAGTAGAAAGATGGGAAATGTAAGGAAGAAATTGTAATATAGGGAAGATAATGCTCATAAACCAGGATTAAGAAGGGTACAATAAATCTATCTCAATTGTAGCAATGTGTGAAATACAAGTAAGACACTGAAAGTTCGGAGAGGGTATCATCATTTCAAACAAAGCAATGGGTAAAACAAAAAGCACTTTTCCCCCCAAAAATTGGGAAGGTCTGTAATACCATTCCTCAAATTAATTTCTTTTTACAAAAGACCAGTGAGAAAGCAGACTCTATAGTGGCTTTGTTTAGAGGACAGAATTATCCTGAAATTCAAACACTAAAGTGGAGACAGGGTAAGGATTGACATTAATGTGCCATCACAGCTGATTTTAAGCTACCAATATTTTAACTACTAGTTGATATATTTCCTGAAAATGTAGTAATAAGTTCTTAAAAACTAGGATGTGCTAGAGTCAGCATACTATTTGACAGATGTTAGAAAATCCTATCTGCTAAAGTGACCCAAGCAGAAGGTACCATTGGAGTTGTAATGCAATGAAGAATATACAAGAGGTTGCTTCTGCTTGTTAACACAGCTGTGTAGACAAAAAGTAATTCCATAGTCTACTAGAAAGGGAGTGTTATATACAAATATTTTCCTACTAATTTCTTTAACATTCCATGGGAGAATGCAGAGAAGCTTGTATACACTGAGCGCTGAGTGCAAATAACTGTGAAGGGACTCTGGTTACCATATGGAGATGACTGTGGTTTCTGACATGAGTCAGAGAGGATTGCCGGAAAGTCTCTAGAAGCTAACAAAATATTAATATTTTTCATGTTTTGAATGTACCATTTAAATTGGAAGTATTTCTAAAATTTAAATTAGTTCTTCATGATCTCATAGCACACATTTTACCTTCTATACTTAAAGATGCAATATAAATATTAAAAAATATATGCAATCTCTAATTCAACACTGCTTGACACTACACTAAATTAGTCTAACTGCTTTAGTACTTGGTCAGTTCAATGAACATGCTTCCATTTTGTTATACTGAATAGTTTTTATTTTATTCTTTTACTAAAGATACAATAACCAGCTCCTAATTGAACTCCCAACCTGAATAACTCACTCAGTATGATAAGTCTTCCTTTTAATTTAACTAAAGACTAGCATTACCATTCTTCCCTTGGTTCAAAGCTATTTTTTATTTCATTCTCCCTTTCTTCCTCCTGATTTTCCTGATACTCTGTGTCATTAGTTTTCCCACTCTAATGATCTGGCCAATATTATCTGAGCATTGAGACAATTTACCATGAGTGTTTCATATAGTACTTACTAGTATGTATCTTGTTAAATTGTTTTATTGATTGCACAAAATAACTATTATTGGAGGACAGGCAAATTTGGTAGTCAGGCAAAATGTATGGTGAAGGAAACACCGAAATGGTGGTAGTGAACTTAAAGTATTATATACAGATGATTACAGTGATGCATACCTTAAATCTACATAAATGTTTTTATGCAATGTTCCTTTAATAAAATTAATTTGATTAAAAAATCATTGTCAATAAATCTACTATTATGTAGATGAAGGAAAGTCAGTGTGTAAGTAGTTACATAAGCAGCACCATGATTATCTTTTCCTAAGCTGGAAGGAATAAAATGAGTTACAGGAAATTTAGTAAAATAGTTACCTTAACTTTATTTTTGCATTATGTTAAATGCCAAAAAGAAGGAAAAAAATTAGAAATATTTATAAATTATTATATAAAATTATTAGATAAAAATGTGTTAACTGAATCAAAGTTTTACCTAACTTATGATGCAATCCAATTCAAAGTTTGTAGATAGAAATAAACAATATAAATTTTAAATAAAACTGCAAAGATCTGTATTTTTGAGAGTATCATTTAACTATGATAACTTTAAGAAACAGTGGGAGATATTCTGGTGGCTGGTTACAACATAAATCTTAGATACTTAAGTGACTTATAAATATGTATATGTTCATCTTTAATAAAAATTATAATTAAAAAGATTCATTTTAATTTTGAATAATTTTGATTATTTTGTGTCCATTAATAAATACTGATATTGACTCTCATCCAAATATACAAAGTACTATTATTTTCCCAAATTAACTTCAAAATATAAAAGATTATCTATAATTTTTGATTATACATTTGTATGGAAGTTTTTGGCTAAAGCTTCCAATTTTCTTAAAAATATATAGATATCAAATATTCTTCAAAGAACTATCTTAATAGACAAAAATAAAAGGCTTTCAATGCTAAGAAAATTGCCAAAATAACAAGGATAATATTGATATATAATTAAACATATTTATACAAAATAAAAATATTTCTCAAGACTAGAAATTTCATATTAGAAATCAGCATTGCAACTTATAACTGGAGTAGTGATGTTTATGCTGTTATAGACTATTACCATCAGCAATTATCTGAAATTTTTAATTTTGACATATTATGGGAAGGTGAAAGGAAGGTCGATAAATTTGGTAAAAGAAATCAACTGTATGGTGAAGGATAGACTTGACTTTTAGTGATGATTTTAAAGCTGTATATGAATATATTGATTCATGGTTATGTACTTCTGAAGTTTACATTATGTTATGATACAATGATACTTCAATACATTTCTAAAGGACAAAACATAAAGACAGATCAAAAACTAAATAACTCAATAATTCTTAAAAATTATATTCTTTGGGTGATATGTTTTAAAAATATACTAAAAAATTATCAATATGCCATTCTTCCAGAGACAAATTTAATTTCCCTAACCTCACTTTGAGTGTGGATTTGATTCTAGTATACTATGGCAGAAGTGATGGAATATATTACTATATAATTTTGATTATAAAAAGACTACAACTTTTAACCTGAATGTGTACTCTCTTTTAAATCTGAATACTTGAATGCTTCTTTAACATTTATATTTTTGATATATACTTATTGGGTACTTACCCAGTTATGATTCTGTTATGACCAAACATATTTTATAAAATTTGTAAATGCCATGTAGAAAGATTACACCAATTCTCATTCCCACTGGAATTCGAGTGTTCATTTTTTCACATCACTAATTATTAAAGCTTTCAACATAGTGCTCATCTAATAGAGGAAATCTACTTTATTTTGTATTTATCAGTGGAATTTAAATTATTTTTATATACATAGTAGCTGCTGGAATATATTCTTATATACAGTGTCTGATCATTTCATTTTCCATTTATGCTATCAAATTATTTGCTTTTGTAATATGGAGTTACATGGAATTTTTCGTTTGTGAGATATCCACTGAATTCTTTGTCAGTCTTTAGCTTTATGTAGGTCTAAGATATTTTGTTTCTTGTTTTAACTCAATTTATTTGCATTTTAGTTGAATTGATCAATATTTTCCAAATGTTTTCTGAGTTTGGTGTTTTGCTTAAAGAATGTTCAGATTTCAGATTACAAATAAATGATAAGAGAAAAGGGTTCAGGTTATAGAAAATCTTTTTCAAGGCTACCTGTGCTTGGGGACAATATAAAATTACTGGATACAGATGAAAAAGTTTCTCAATACTGACTTCACTTTTATCCATGAGATACATTTCTAGCCCTATATAACTGTAACCTTTTTTCATTCAAATTTTTCTCTACCAACTGGCTGCCTACATTTTATTTATAATTTACTCCACTTTTTTTTTTTTTTTTGCCATAATGCTGCCAAGCTCTGAGAGGTATGTTCATAGTCTCACTCTAGCCTGCCCTTTCCTTCCTTCCTCTGTTTCTTCTTTCATTCTCTCTTTCCTTTCTCCTTTTGTTTTCACTTCAATTTTCTTTGCACTGATTTTTTTCTTAGAAGATAATATTCAAATAATTGTATAGAAAAGAGCATAACTGAAAACAGTAAAAGATCAATATTAACATACATAGCAAAATTTCATAGTTTAATTTAGGCCTCAGCATTTCTCTGCCTACCCAATATTTAATTTAGGGTAGAATACAATAGATTGTCTTTAGACAAAGTTTTTCTCCAGGAGTCTATACTGAGTTACCTTTCAAATATATGACAACTTCTAGATTTGGGATGATAGTTAAATACTGCAGTTTTACAGTGAAATGATATTTTTTAAAAAAAAATTCAAACTTTTGATTCATAGTTCTGCACTTATCCTGTAAACCACAGTCAAGCAGCCTAAGAATAAACCCAAATAATTCAGAATGCTATTTTGTTTCATAAAATTGCATAAATTCAAATTAGAGAAAATGTTAAAAATTTTCTCATTTAACTATTAAGTATTTTAGTAGAGGTATTTTTCTAGATTAAATTATAAAATACAAAGAATCTTTAAAATGATTATGACTGACTTTAAAATATGCATATAATAAAAATTCTTTAAAATGAACAAAATTTTATATGAATTTTATTTGAGTGAACATTTATTTAAACTTTGTGTTATATAGGTATCACAATTAAATTATTTTCCTAGATAAAAATAGGCCATTTTAAGATAATTGGACATGTATAATTTTTTTTATTCCCTGTGCTCTTAGTTCCAGAAAGGGGAAAAAAAATCAGTTTGAAGAAAAGATGATTATCTCTAAAATGGAGAAAAATTTCTTAGGTGTGAGAAGGTAAATTTATCTTCATTACAGCAATTCTATCATCCAGTTAATTAATGAAAAGGGTGATCTGTAAACATTACCAAATAGATCCAATGAAGCCCAGTTAGACACAGTGGTAACTGAGTCACTTGTCCATGTTCTAAATTGTGAAGCCTGGTCCTTACTATAAAAACCTTCCTGAGCACTTTGAGAACAAAGACAAGGAAAAAATAGTTTATGCTTCAATGTGAAGGCATTCTGAAAAGTAATGAGAAGACAATGACATTGGATGGGAATTATTTTGTCTCATATATTTAACCTAAGCAATAATCCTCTGGGACATTACTAGCCTCATTTTTCGAGTGAAGAAAATAAAGTAAAATAATTTACTCAAGTCAAGTTTCTGCATCTGTCTTCCAGAAACTCTTACAAATTGATCCAACGATTAACTGGTTCTTTACATAGCTCATTTTGATGGTTATCTTCATTAAATAGTGAAATTATGAGTGTATACAGATGTCAAATATGTAGATATAAAAACTATTTTCTTTTTACTGACAAATATGGAGATCTACAGATATGAAAATGAAAGAAAACACTATCACTTACAACATTTGAGATGTGATATTTAAGTAATTTGGAGATTTTTAAATGGCAAAATTTAAAGACCACTTTCATACTACATTTGTGCTTTAAAAAATGTTCTGCTTGATTCAGTAATTCAACTTCTGAAAATTTATTCTTATAATTAAGATATGAAAATTAAAAGAATTGAGTTAGCCAATAGATCTATATTTGGAAATTCCTGAATGCTCAATAACTCAAGAATTATCAAGAAAAAATAGTACTTGTAGAAAATAATGCAACTATTTAAAAATAATCAAACTAAATAATATTAACATAAAGTATTATGATTTAAGGTAAAAAGCAGAATACAAACATTTATATTTGTACATGAAAACAATTAAGTTAGTTTTAAAAGACTAAAGAAAATATTAAATTATTTCATTTTATTTTTTAACATTTTTGTAATTCTTAAGTTTTCTTCAGCAAAAATTTATTATTTTAAAAACTATATTAATTTTTAAATCAAAATAAAAGTATCTTTTCTTTTAATTTCTAGATTTCATAAGATAATTCAAAATGAAGAAAACAATAAAACCTAACCATCTTTATCAGTAAAAGAAATAAACTCTCTTTGAAACTTTCATTTCTTTTGAATGTACCATTTTAGATTACCAGCCGAAATGTCTGAGAGTCAAATTAGTCACATTCCGATGACCATATTTTCATCATTCTAATGAATGTTTTGGTATCTTATTGAAGTTTGATTTTAATTCTTTTGAAGAGTTAATAATAAGAACTTCTTCATGTGCTTATTTGTACATCTATAAAGTGTCTATTGGAATATTTTTCCTATTTTATGTTGATTTGTCCTTGCACTATTCAGTTATGAGACCTTTATATTTTAGATATAAGCCCTTTCTTAGATATATAAATAGCTAATTATTTCTTCCAGTATTTTTCTTTCCTCTTAATTTTATTAATGGAATGTCGTTTCAGCTACATTAGGCATATGAAAATAGCTTGTGTCATGTCTTGCAGTAACACATGTGGTTTTAACATAATTTACTATTCATCATTGATACTTTTTCTGAAAAGTAAACAGAATCAGGTGTTGAGAAATATTAAACCATCTACATATAATTTCACTAATGGGATATTGTATTATGGAGGTTAATCCTCAAGTTAAAATGTTCATAATAAGAGAAGCTCCAAGATGGTGGACTCATAGGATGCTGAGCTCACCTACTCAGAACAGACACAAAAAACTACACCCATTTAAAAACCCAGACTTTGAAAAAATAAAAGGGACTATCATCTAAATAGCTTTACACATCTACCTGCCTCTTGTACACTAAAACAGCTAGAGTTCCCATTCCCAAGATCCTTGCACTGGTAGTATAAAGATCAATGCTGGGGTTATCGTAGAGTCATAACACTGAGAGACTTTCATGAGGTAAGCAGGTTTTGCTGACAGGTTCTCCAATATCTACAGAAACACCTGATGGTTTCTCATCAGTGGCACACATTGGTCTGTGACCTTCTTGTGGTCTGGGCTTGTACCTCCTATGACTTTCTACTCATGCCTCTTTATGCAGGGATATGACTCTTGGTGGAAGGTTTTCTTGGTGAATAAATCAAAAGCACAACTAGATAACAGCTTAAGCAACAGTTGCAGCCCAAGTCTACTGTGAAAGCTAGGCATTCCCTTATCTTTTCATTCCCTTCCTCAACTCCAAGCAGTGCTCTCTGGAATCAAGACAGTGTTGGTTACAAAGTTACAAACATTCTGACTGGTACAGAAGATTCAGCCTACAAGAATCCTGGGACTACAGCATAGGCCTGTACTTTTCAACCTGATGACCTTACACAAGGTCTTTATATCAGGGAAGAGATATTAAAGATGTCTAACCTCACCCATTGAAGTAAATACAGAGTACCAAACAAAATGAAGAGACAGATAAACATATCTCCAATGATGGACCATTATAAAGCCCCAGGGAAAAATCTAAATGCAACAGAATTAAGTAAACTAAGTGAAGAAAAATTTAAAATATCAATCTTAATGATGATTAAAATAAGATAATAATGGATGAACAAAAAGAAAACTGCAAAAAAGACAGATAAAATATGACACAGTCCAAACAGAATAACAGAGCTGAAGAACACAAAAGTTGAACCAAGGAACAAGATAAAGGTGTTCAACAATAGATATCCCAGGAGGAAGCTCCACCCCAGGGTCTCAGTACTGGGCCATGTTAGCACTTAGCTAAGATGGTATCTTAGCCTCTCCTATACTTTTGGATGACTTGTATCCCTTTTTGGAGATGCTGGTCTTGTTCTTTGAGGGCCATAGTTCTTAAGTAAATATGGTTATGTTACATTTGTGGGGAGAATGTGAGCTCAAGATGTTGCCAGGCTGCCATTTTGTAAACCCCCTCCATTATTTTCTTTTAAATTAATTTTATTGAAGGAACATAGTATTATATTTATACAGGCTTAAGGTCTTTTAATTTTCATATGTAAAATATATAAAATTTACATGGTTCAAAAGCAAAATATACATTTAAACACATTCTGAGTCTTCTTAATCTCATTATCAAAAATCATTGGTTTTTCTTTCCTGAGTGAGTTTGTGCACGTTTGTATGTACACATGTATGTGTGTGAATTCATATGCATAAAATAAACAAATACATACATGTATAATCTTATTTCCCCTTTTCATAATAAAATAATTTTATTATTTCTTTTGTTTATAAAGTCACACTCACTTTAAATTACCAAATTCACTTCTCAGTCTATGGTTGTTATACACCACACCCTCCACCAGTGTTTTAGTGTCCTTTATCACTATTTTCTTCCCTCTCTCCTTCCCTCTGCACACCCATCTCCTAGCAGTCATCATCTTTGGGCTTTTGCTGGTATTTAACTGTTTCATTTCATTATATTCTACATATGAGTTGAATCATCTTGTATTCCTTGTTTTCTTTGTGACTTATCTGAGTAAGAAGATCCTCTCCAATTCCATCCAGATTGTTGCAAAGAGCACAATTTCAATTTTTTAGTAACTACATTTAATTCCATTGAGTATATATACCACAGCCTCTTTACCCAGCCATCTATTAATGGGCATTTAGGTTGTTTCCATGTCTTAACTATTGTGAACTGTGCTACTTTGAACACAGGGGTGCAATCTCTCCTGGTTAGAGATTTTGTGCTTTTGGGAATATGTCTAGGAGTGGGATTGCTGGATAAAATGGTAGTTTCTTTATATAGCTGAAAAGATGCAATGTATTTTTCCTGTTCCTGTATACCTTACAATTTTTCAAATAAATGCCCTTTCAATGAGTAAAGACTAGAATAATTATATTGCAACAAAATACAATAGAATTTGGGTAATTTTTTTTAATTAATCTTATGAATTTTGCTTGATAACACAGACAGGCTTTGCAACAGTGATATACAGATTCACTTTATCCTAAGGTCACTGATTCTAAAGATAGCACTAATGTAATTATAAAGACAAAATAATAATGACTGATAACTTTTCCCCTCTTTAAATATTATCTACCATTTTGAATCGTTTTTTGTGCATTATATCATTAAATCTTTAAAATCACCTTGTGAGGCAAATGCTAGCATTAAAACCATTGTTAAATTAACTGGGTCAGTGAGCAGTTTAGATGATGTACAGAGCTCAGAGTAGAGGAGAATCTGAACTTTGAATATGTAACTAAACTCCTTGCAATCAACACTAAATTACAAAAAAGAAATATACATGTTTTGAAATATATAAAGTACTAGATTAAATATATAAGGCAGTAAAAGTGAAGGTGCCAAAGTGAAATTAAGATTAAAGCAACATTTTTACATTTAGCAGTCAACTTTAAGTCATTTAAGTCATACTGATAGATGTTTATCAATATGATAAGTATAGCAACTAAATACATAAATAACTTAGATGTATATTTTATAGAAGATTCATACTCATTTTAGTACATATGAGTATAACTGTCCACTTAAACTTTCATATTCTATGCAGCAAATGCCAAATAGAACCAAATATAAGAAAAAACATTATGAAAGTTTAAAGAAACATAATTCTTAAATAATACAAAAAAATTATAGAACCGTCTATACTGTGATGAGAAACGACACATAAGATAGCTTTAAAAGCTTTATTATTATTGCTAACTCTGCAAAAGGAGATTCAGTATTCAACCTTATATTTATTTTCTTGCTAGAATTGTACCAGATGGAAAAAATTTTGTATAATTGAAAACACTGATTGGTATGTCCTACTGTTAACATATATTATCACCACCATAATTCTACTTTCTTTTGTAACTCCACAAACATTATTTTTTTTCTTTTTATACCATGTCATGTAGGCTTTTTACTGTTAACATGTCATACTATGTAACCCTTTTAAAATAGCCCTTTCATGTATTTTCAAAACCAAATCACCTCTCGGTGATATGTCAACATTGATTATAAAAAATAATAACCCAAATCTTTATTCATGTAACCTAGACAAACTACCAAGCAAGAAATCAAATATATAGTTAAAATAGAAAAAACTTTTAGGCTCTTAGTAAATATTTAAAACAAAATTTGAAGCAAGACATTTCTGGAGGCTCAAAAGGAATTCTTGAAGAAAACACTAACCTTAACTTCATCTGATCCAATCCAAAGGAATATGGAGATTTGAACAATTAATGTATTAACTTAAAGGTACACAAAGCAGATGTAGAGGGCTATATCTAGAAAAATCTCAGGAAGAACAATAAAAAATCAAATTATACTTTTTTAAAATTTCAGATGTAAATAAAGAATAACCTTTGCAAGTTCAACAGTGTTGAAAGACTTGTTGGACATGCTTAATTATTTATATAATCCCTATGTGCAAAACAGCAGCAGACAAAGGATTCATATGTGTGTGCTATTTTTTTAATTTTGGAAGACTACAGGTAGATTTATTAAAATATTCAACCTAAGAATGTCTCACACTATTTCCAGCATAGAGTACTATACTACATTTAACTTTAGCAAACAGAAGTTACAATGGTAATAATAACCATTACTTAGATTTTCAGACTTCATGGTATAGATTAATTGAATACTTTTGCTTTTTTTGTATTTTGTCATCTTTTTTCTCATCTATCTCTTAATTTATTGTAAATTGTACTATTTTCTTATTAAAAGCTATACTCACTGAAACAATGATAAAATGCAATAAATAAAACATTAAAATCATTCATGTTACTCAGAGATAATTATTGTTAGTCAACAACCTGTTACATAGGCACATATCTACAGATAATATTAACCAGACATGTTACATGATATCATTTTATTTCTGCTTTACTTGAACTTTAGAGGCATTTTCATCTCATATCAACATTGAAGACTAGTCTTAAACTAATAAACACTAAGCTATAAAAGTATTAGGTTGGTGTACAGTTAGCTATAAGGTCATACCAAAAAGTAAATACCAACAAATTAATGTTACAACCTGAGGACATAAACAATTAATTCTTTGAAGTGCTTTAATTTTTTCATCAATGATAAATTAGATATAATATATATTTGGGTTTCAGAGCTAGGAGCAATGGTTGGCAGGTAATATGTTCAAAGTTCAATTTGGTCTTAGTTATCTAGAAAGGATCATAAATAATATGTAACAGAATTAAGTTAAAAGTTCATTGTAATACATCTTGGGGGAAAAGAACTGAACAAAAGAGAACAGAAATATGATTTAAGAAAAGCAGCAAAATTGTTTGATCTATATTATATTATTTATTAGCCACTATCTCAGACACAAAACAGGATAAAAAATCAGTAAATTATGGAACCCACCCTCAAGTTTAAATGCAAAATGCAAATTCTAATGTTGTTAAGCACTAAAATAGAAGTGTGAAAGCAAGAGAAACAAAATGGGGAAACTATTATGAATGAGGACATTAATAATGTGATCTCCCTCTTAGGTCCAGCACCAGCTTCCATGCCATTGCTGTCCTTATCTCCTTATTAAAAACCACCAGAAGCAGTGTCACCATTAAGCCAAAGGTTTGAATACCCATTGTCCAACTCTGTTCCATTTATCAAAGTTTGAGGAAGGGAAGAATAACTCAAAATAATATTCTTACAGAGGCAAGTAGCTAAATGTGGATTGTGTGCAGTTATCTCAGAGTGAACACTGAGCCAAGCAGGCCCCAAGAATAATGAGGCTTGAAAAAATACTCAGTGTTACCTTTTAGCTTCTTGAACACTACACCTTTAATTGAAACAATTATAAAGGAAGCAGGTCCTAGAACAACATAATTTCCTTCAGTACTAGCCTGCACTGTTTTCTCTCATCAATGTTAAAAACAAATCAAAGTTATTTGAGGAGTTACTGAATTATCTATACAGGTGAAGAGAAGAGATGAAGAAATGAAAGAATTTAGGCTACATGCTTTTTCTCCCCTAATGAACACTTTAAAAATTTTTGTATTAATTGCTTATTCAACCAGCACTCTAATTCTGCAGCTCATTTGTACAATCAGAAAACTCATAAGAAAATATGCAGTACTTGAGAATGGAAAGATCACTGCTCTTGAGCTATGAGAGTGTTGGAGAAAAGCAAATTTCAAATTCGAGATTTATCTGAAATGGAAAAATAGTCTCAGTTCTGTTTTTGAGCTAATTACTCAATAAGAGAAGCTCAGTGGGGAAGATTTCTGATTTTGATAGGAACATCATTGTTATCTATATAAATATATTTCACCTGAAACAAATTAGTAATATTTCCTATAAGATCAAACAAATCCAAGAAAAACTAATTATACCTAATTATGGAAAAAATAGAAAATGTTAGATAAATATTTCTTACATAAAGAGTCTATAGTTGTTAAGTAGGCATAAACAGATAAATGGGGAGGAGTGAATAGCAAGTTCAAGTACCTATATGAAATTCCCCTGTTAAGCTACTTGAATATCTTAGCTGAGATGTCTTCCCATCTCCTTAATTTCAGAGAAAATAACAGGGTAATACTCAATTTCCCTACCAGAATTGCAATATTTGTGAAGAAAAATTGAATGTATCAAATGAATTCTAAGTGTGATACCTTATATTTTATATTATTTATATTTGTTACTTTATAATAGGAGGATTCCTTTTGTGGTTCCA
Source organism: Solenodon paradoxus (assembly GCA_004363575.1). Lineage (NCBI taxonomy): Eukaryota > Metazoa > Chordata > Mammalia > Eulipotyphla > Solenodontidae > Solenodon > Solenodon paradoxus. The sequence continues at coordinate 33,510 of RJWH01004902.1, read as the reverse complement.
AAATAAACTTACAGTTTTATTTTCCATAAGTTGGTTGAAGACGTTTATGTTTGGACAATTAACAAGTCACTAGGGACTTGTGGATTAGAAAAAGCAAAACCGTAACAGTAAGCCATGTTTTTATAAAGAATGCCTGCTGTTTTAAGGTTATAGGCTGTGAAGCTGTGGTTAGTGAAGAAATTAGTCATGAAAACAGCACTGTGTAGCAGGGATTTATTATGCATGAACCACTTCCATTTTTTGTTTATTTGAAATAGGCTAGATTGTGAAAGTGATGAAAATTCCTTGTGGCATAAAACTTCAAGGGAGTGTCTCTCTTCCCCATCATGCTAATTGAGATTATTCAGAAGATTTGATCTCTGTCCAAAAAGAAATATGAAGTAAGGATTTCAACACATGGGAAATTACAAATGTTTGGAAACACGAAGGTTACCACACCCATAAACTGAATAATTAGTTGCTTTTCTGAAAATAGGCACACATGTACATCTGAGTTTTAAGATTAAAGTAGATATGGCTTGCCAAACATTAATAAGAAATGTTAAATTTGGGTGCAATTAGGTTTACACACAATTACAAATTCTAAATGAAAGAGTAAACATGTTCAAAATCATTCCTCTGAGGAATATTAAAGTTCCTGTAGTACTTTTTACATACTAATAAACTTTCCAGGAATTTAATAAAAACTTGAATTTTAAAAAAGTTTCAGATAACTTCAATGAATTTATGATTTGCTTTTTGCCTCTATCTCTCCACAGTTCAAGTGCAACATCTCTTCAAGAGTACATATGTGTATATCTGATTTTTATTTTCAATATCACTTCAAAATATTCAGAGAAGGGACACCTTAATCAGAATATATTGTAAGGATCTGATATTACATTGTCATGTTAAATCATACTTACATTTGTTATTCTGTGAAAGAAATAATTTCAGTTGCTGAAATTAATCAAATGTAACTACTGTAAAATATACACTTTTAAAGTCAAAGCTATCTTTCTTTACTTCAGGTGGAGTGAATGCGTTGTCAGTTGTGTTGTGACAAACAACAGACATCTGATCTCCCTTAAATTATCCCTTCACTTAGGAGGTATTATCTGTTAAAATGCAGACGTTATTTTAAAGTTTTTTTTTTTTATTTTAGAGTGAAAAAAAGTACACTTAATGGAAATATATTTATATAAATCACAGTGTCCTAGAGAATTGCGTTATGAATGGAAGAAAGGAAGATTAAAGTGTGGAATTAATTCAGAACGTAAATAGATATATAAAGATTATAGTGCAGCATGGTTTATTAAAACATGTATTCCTTAATTGAGACACAGCATACAATCTCATAAATCACGCTATATTAATATAGTATATACTCTATAACAATGGGAAAATAACCTAATGCATATGCAATGCATAAGAATGTCAAAGACAAAATAATGAATAAAGAAGAATAAAAAAGCTAGAAACAAAAGTATTTAATGCATGGTTTCACTCATAAGATCAAAATAGGTGATAGTCATCTATAGTGACAGAATAAAGAAAAAAATACTATTTTGAGAGGGATGAAGTTGACTTAAACTAGTGGGACTATACAGAAATTTTGTAAACAATTTATCTCAAACATTTTGAGAGACATGTATGTTTGACAGAGTTTAAGTTGGTCTCCTTTGGTCCCCATCTTTTGCTATTTGTGTTCTTGTTTAATTCCTTTTTCTTGACTGAAACTAGTGGCTTATTTTTAAGGAATAAAATACAGCAAATCATTTTCGTGCCTAGGTTGCATAAGATTAAAACTTCCATCTTGCTATCAGACTCACTATTTTGCTTACTTTGATAAAGCAAACTATCATGTTAGAGAGGCCCATTGGCAAGGAATCAAGGGTGGTACCTAATCAGTTGCAAGGAAAAAACTCAGACCTTCAGTCCAAAAGCCCTAAGTAATGCCAAGATTCCTGACATACAGACATTGAGATAAATGTGTGTATTTTAAAATGCTACGTATTGGGGCAATTTGTTACCCTCCAGTAGATAATATATCAAGCAAACTATGTCTAAATGCCAAGTTAGCCAATGAGCTGCCAATTATAGGTAACTGAAAAAGATTTAATTGTATAAATCATACTCTTTGAAGTTAATTTGTTTCTACAATTATGCTTTTGACTATAGAGGCAGGTATGTTAATAGTCATATTCAGATTTGCCTTGGGAGAAGGAATTTCCCAGGATGAGGGTCTTCAGTATTGAAAACAGAATAGTTTTGTGCAAACTGAAGCAGTTTGTCACCCTACATATTGACTATAATAAAATTATTTTATTTGTGCATTTTGTTCTTAGAATATAACACTCAATATGTTATATGAATGGTTGTTAAATATTAAAAAAACTGGTCTTCACTGAAAAGGTTCATTAAAAGTAAATGACATATTTTTCCTCTTCTCTCTTTTTTTCATTCTCTTTCTCTTGAAATGAAGACAAAATATGAGAAATCAGTTATTAAATTTCCATTAAATTAAGCTTTGGGTCCCTGTTTTAGGGAATGTCTGGATACATTGCTGTTGGTAATGACAAAACCTTGCTGAGATGTCATGAATTCAGTGAATAAGGGTCAGTTTTGACCAGAGTTGCCATCTCTGGTCAGTCTCACTGAAACAATTTCCAATTCAGTTACACTTAAAGGAAGAAGCAAGAAAATAAAGAATGAACTTTCCAAACAGTTGGTCATATATAGGAAATGGCATCTTTTACTACAAAACTTATTGAAGAGACTAAATCATTTTTTCAGGATCACCTTCTTTAACACAAAATCTCTATCTCTTACACACACACACACACACACACACACACACACACACACACAGTCACACTCCAAAAGCCTATTTTTAATTCTACATTTCATTTTACCACATGTTCTAAATATGTCACAAGTACTCTTGAAAAGGGTAGAGAGCAAACATTAAAATCTTTATTCATTTATGGTTACAGATAATACAAAGTGAATCACAAATTAGTGAATTTAAGTTATTTTAACCTTTGTTACATATATGGCTTCATCTATTTGTTTAAAGAGTGGTGTATATTATAATATTTTAAATTGATTTTCTAGGAAAGATGTTAATTAAATCTAATAATGTCCAGAAGTGCAGAGTTGCATCAGATAATTTAGATAGTACTGCCTAATTTCATTTTATTTATCCTATTTACCTTAAGAATAACTGAAATCACCACTGTTTTTATCTTAATGTCTTAACTTGAGACATTAAAAACCCAAGAAAAATTTTAAAACCTAGCTAAAATTAGACCCCTTGGAAAGGAACAGATATTTAACTACCTGCATCTTTTCACCCACTAATATAAACAAATCATCATAAATTTTCATTTATATCCTAATTTATTTTGCTGAGAAGAATACTTTGACTATATGTGGATTCTTTGCTGGAAGATTAGATAAAAAGCACAAGAAATAGTCTGGAGAGTGGGGTGGATGATTCATCCTAAAGGAAGGAAAGCATAAAATATTAAAAAAAAACTACTTTTATTTTATTGTATCTAGATTTAAAATTTTGTTAATAAATTTCCTCTAGTTATTCTGTGATATTAGGTTCATTTATGTACATGTGGGAAAACAGAAACACAATGCTTTTTTTATCTGAAAAGACATTGCATCATAACATTTTATAGATTTCAGGTGTACATTATCAAAAATCAACATCTGTATATAGTAGATGCCTACATTAAAAAAGTTTACTTATAGATGTTGAAATCTCTTCAAATATAGTTAACAGTTCAACACACCTTCATAACACCTTGTAAATGTTCATATGACTTTTGATTTTTTGTTTTTGATTTTTTTTTTACAAAAAGCAGTACATTCTCTGATATTCATGACTATCTGGTGAAAGAAAATTATTTCCCTATTTGAGTTACAGTTTTAGGATCATGGAGCGCAGAGGTTAAATTTTTGAAGAGGTTTATATTCCTTGGAGTTGACGAAATTAAAAAAAGACAAAAGAGAGTTACATTTCAGCAATAGCATATCTAAAATAACTTACAATGTAACAATCTGAAGTTTTCCAGCAACCTCCTTGATGAATTGTGATGTATAGCTGTACCTTGTTTAAAGGCTTTCAGGTAGCTCACATCTGTCCTGCTTTATGAAAAGTAAATGGGCATCACCATCAAAAGCAATGAAGTATAATATTAAACTGTGAAGTGTGAAGTGTCTGGAGTCACTACCTGGGTTTAATGTACACATGCGTCATCTAACAGCTTCACATAACCTCTCATTTTTCTCAACTGGTAAAAGAACCATACTTATTTTTTAAACGCTGAATGGATTTATAATAATGAGTAGGAGCTTTCGAGTGGGCAAAATGTGTAAAGAGGGAGGATTGCGTAAAAAACTGAAAATAGAAAAATCTAAATTTTCTAATGTTGTACCGACAACAGGACCACAAGTTGAAACCATAAGTACATATGCCTTAAAGTAATCATTAGGCCAAACTTCTAAGAGGAGAAACAGTTCAGAAAGCTGATGCAGCCTCCAAAGAGCTTATGTACTATATAGTGAAGTCATATGTGACTAAAGATGATAATGAAAAAGAAAAAAAAAAATCTCTGAAAGAAAATGAACAACGAAGCTACTTCCAGGGAGTAAAGTAAGAAGCTTAACAAGAGACATTTCCTATTCATAGGAAGGCAACTCCATAATGTACTTGGTGAATATGATTTCAGAATTTTCAATAAGCAATTTCTTCTGTGTTTTGCTAATTTTTCCCACTGAATTTTCTCTGTCCCAGTTCCACCATTATATATCAGGTATTCTGAGGGCAGTGCCGCTTGTACTTATAAAGTTCGTTGGTTGAAGAAGAGTTGTACCCAGTTATAGTATGACTTGTTTTTACCAAGATAACTTTCTAGGTTTAATATGAAATAGAAATAACTTGTGGTTGTTGTTGTTTTTTATTTCATCACACAGAATATTAAAAATATATAATCAAGGGTCAAGATTTAATGAAATTTAAAAAATCTTGCTTCACCAAGGATATCTTAAAGTGAAATTGGTTTGTGTATTTTTCTTCTCATTGCATTAACTGCACTTAATTCAAATTGGGAACTCTAAAGTATACAGTCTATTAAAGCCAAAGTCAGGCATTAACTTCCTTCTTTTCAATAAACACAGTGGTTGGCACATTGGGGATGGACATAAAAGACCAAAAGTCTTTCACACAAAACCATATGCAACCCTCAGAAGACAGAAACTATCTTTGTTTAATAGAGGGAGCTTGCTGTAAAGCTATCTGACCTAATATTTTTACACACCTTTTGGGAACTTAGGTAATGTAATGTAAAATGCATCCACACTTTCAGTGATATGATCAATGATACCACCTAAGACAAGGAAGACATTTAGTTCAGCCTCAACTCACTATCCAGGGTTGTTTTGATAATATAATTGGCTTGAATTTCTTTGTGGGTCAAGGTGGTAATTTTTTCAATCATTAGTGAATCCTGCACTATCTAGGTTAAGGCCTTGTTCAAGTGAAAAGATTACTAAAGAATATTACCAGAAGACATCAGGTTTTCCAGGTAGACTATCGAGGATTAAGGAATTGGTGAGTTATCAGTCAATAAATAACTCTGAAGTCCATGATTAAAGTCAGTATTACAGGTTTGTCTCATCCTGAGATAATCTTTGTGTAATCTTTAGTTAAATGCTGCATGACACAAATTTTGGCCCATTCTCTTTGATTAATTATTATGACCTACAGAGTAATGGACCCATGGGAAAATCTTTCCCTCTCATTTTCCCTCAAATTTTCAGAATGTGACATTATTTACCATTTGTTCCAGACTCTCTTTCAATTTTTTTTTACTATTTTATTACAATAACATTGTTTCACAAATTGAAAAAAAACTTATGTGTAGGTTTCCCATTACTCAGATGTCAATATACCCTGTCCTCTACCAAATCACCAAGTGTTCTTCACCATTGTCCACTGAGCTCCATCATCACTTGTCCCCACCTCCGCCACAGCAATGCCATCCATTGATATTGGCAACCTCAGTTCTATTGCAAACACCGAAGTTTTGTTTTGTATCGTCTACTCCTTCGTTTTGTCTATTCACCTTCCAAATATGAGTAAGATAATCTGGTATCTATCTTTCTTCTTTGAACTTATTTCACTTTAGGATAATGCCCTCTAGATTCATGTTTATTTAAATAACAGATTTTTATCTCTTCTATGTTCTGTGTAATATTCCATTGTGTGTGATATATTATATAATTTATATATATATATATATATATATCGCATCTTCTGTATCCATTCACCTGACATTGGACACTTAGGTAGTTTGCAGTTCTTAGTGTTTTTGTATTTTTTGGGTAAATACCCAGAAGTGGAATGGCAAGATCATATGGAATTTCCATATTAAGCTTTTTGAGAAATCTCTATACTGTTTTCCTTAGAGGTTGCACCGATTTGTATTCCCATCAACAGTGTGAAGTGTTCCCTTTTTACCATATCCTCACCAACTTTTGTGTTTCAGGACTTTAGGGTAACAGCCAGTCTCTGAGGTGTAAGATGATGTCACCCTGCTTTGATTTGCATTTCTCTGATAGGGAGTAAGAAGATCCTTTTATATGCCTATTGGTCATCTATATATCATCTTCAGAAAAATGTCTCTCCATTTTCTCTTCCATATTTTGATTGGATTGCCTGTTTTTCTGTTATATGAGTTCTTTGTATATCTTAAATAAGCCCTTGTCAGACACAGAGAACAAAAATATCTTCTCGGAGTTAGTAAGTTGACTTTTGTTTTAATAATGATTCCTTTCACTGTGAAGAAGCTTTTTAATTTGATGTAGTCCCAATCGTTTATTTTTGTTTTTTGTTTTCCTTTATACAAGAGTGGAGTCCTCAAAGACCTAAGACTGGTGTTATGGAATATCATTCCTATGTTGCCTTCCAAGAATTTTATGGTTTCCAGGCTTATGTCAAAGTCTCTAGTCAATTTTAATTTCATGAATAGTGTTAGAGAATGGTCTAGCTTTATTCTTTTGTATGTGGATGTCCGTTTTCTCAAAACCATTAATTGAAGAATCTTTCTCTATCTATATTTTTGACTCCTTTGTCATAAACTAAATGATTGTTATGTGAGTGAGTCAATTTCTGGTGATTCAGTTCTATTCCGCTGACCTGTGCTCTGTTATTATTCCAGTACCATATCATTTTGATCGCTATCACTTTGTAGTATAGCTCAATGTCTGGAGAGTGTATCTCTCCAGATTCCTCCAGATTCTTTCTTTTCTCTCATAATTGCTTTAAATATTCAGGGTATTTTGTTGGTTCATACAAATTTTAAGATTTTTTATTCTATTTCCTTGAAATTAGCCCATGGATTTTCATGAGCATTGAATTAAATATCTTTTTTTAGGTAAGATAACCATTTTAATAATGCTGCTTCTGCCAGTCAAGAGCAGGAGGTATCTTTTCGTATCTTTGTATCCTCCACTATTTCGTTCACTATTTTTCCTTTTTTTGAGAAGGAGGAAGCATTTAATTTTTATTTAATTGCTCACATTGGTTTTCCCACTTGCCCTGGGTCTTGAACCTGGGACCTTGGAATGTATATGGGACTACACCCAGGTGTACTAGAATATTAGGCCACCCAGGGATGGCCTTCCTCTTCTATGTCTTTACAGAGTACTTACAGTTTTCATTGTACAGTTCTTTCACCTCCTTCGTTAAGTATATCCCAATATATTTGATTCTTTACTTCTATTTTAAATGGAGTGATTTTCTTGATTTCATTGTCTTCTAGTGTGTTGTCCATGTACAAAATGAAATGGATTTTTGTGTATTGATTTTGTAGACTGACACTTTACTGTATTCATTGATTAGTTATAACATTTATTTGACAGTTTATATATATATATATATATATATATAGAATTTCATCCACAAATGATAGTTTTACCCTTCCTTTCGAATTTGTATTCCTTTTATTTCTTTTTATTGCCTAATTGCTGTAAGATCTTCAGTATGATAGTAAACAGCAATGTTGAGAATGGACAGAATTGCCATGTTCTTGACTTTAGAAGAAATGCTTTCAAATTTTCGCCATTTACTATGATATTGCCTGTGGGTTTTTCATATATGACCTTTATCATGTTGAGATATGTACTTTATATTCCCATTTTATGCATTCTTTTATCATAAATGGGTGTTGGATCATGTCAAAAGCTTTCTCTGTATATGTTGATATGATCATTTGGTTTTTCTCCTTGCTCTTATTGATATGGTTTGTTACATTACTAGATTTATGTATGTTACACCATCCTTACATCCCTGGGATAAACCCTGCTTCATCATGATGAATAATGCTTTTGATCCATTGTTGTTTGCTAATATTTTCTTCAGAATTTTTGTATCCATGCTCATCAGAGATACTGGTCTATAATTTTTTTTTCTTGGTGACATCTCTATTAGTTTTATAACTGTGCTGTTAGTCTCATATAAAGTGTTTGGAAGTATTCTCTGTTCTTCAATATTTTGGCAAAATTTGAGCAGTACAGGTATTAATTCTCTGCAGTTTTAGTAAAACTCATTGAAAAGCCATCTGGCTTTTATTTTTAGGGGGACTTTTGACTGACTCTTCAATTTCCTCATTTGTGTTTGTTCTGTTCAGTCTTTCCAGTTCTTCCATGCTCGGTCTTAGTAGACAGTATTTTTCTAAAAATCTTTCCATGTCTCTGAGGTTGTCCACTTTACTGGCATAGAGCTATTCATAGTAGTCTCTTATGATGCTTTGTATTTTGTGGTATCTGTTGTAACATATCCCCTATCATTGTTGACTGAAGTTTTGAGAGTTTTCTCTTTTTCTCTTTGTGAGTGTAGTCAATGGTTTTTCAATTTTTAAAATTTTTTCTAAGAACTAACTTTTGGTTTCTTTTATATACTGGTTTGTTTGCTTTTCTTTTTCATTTATTTCAGCTCAAATCTTGTTTACTTCTACTGATTTTTAGTTTTAATTGCTTTTATTCTAGTTGCTTTAAGTATAAGTTTAGATTATTTATTTACAATTTTTTATGTTTCTTGGTGTGGGTCTAGATTGCAATGAACTTCCCTCTTAGTGCAGTTTTTGTGCATCCTATAGATTCTGATAACTAGTTTCTTCATACTCATTTGTCTATAAGCATTTTTAAGTTCTTCTTGATTTCCTCTTTTACCCAAGAGTCATGGTTCAAGTAATTGCTTTTAAGATTTTCTTTTTATCTGTTCTTTTACATTTGATGACAATGTGTCTTGGTATAGGTCTGTTTTGGTTTCTTATGTGTAGTACTTTTTGAGTTTCCAAGTTCTGGAGGCTTACTTCATTCTTCATGTTAGGGAAGTTATCAGTTATTTCTTGAAATATAGTTTCTGCCACCTTTTCTCTCTCTTATCTTTGGGGAACTCCTATGACGTGAATGCTGTTCCTTTTGATGTTATCCCAAATGTCTTAAATGCTATCTTTATTTCTTTACATTCTTATTTTTTTTTGTTGGTTTGCTTGAGTCATTTCACTGCCCTATCTTCTAGATCACTGATTCAACAGGAGGACTCATCCTTCCTACACTTGTTGAGTTCTTTAGTTCAGCTATCGTATTCTTCAATTTTTTTGACATATTGCTTCATTTCTTCTCTTTTTTGCTATTCTCTTTTTCTTCGTCTGTTGTTTTCTGGATTTCCATTAGTATGTTTAATACTGCTGCCCTAAATTCATCCCATGATAGTTTGTATATGTCCATTGTATTAAGATTTTCTCCTGGGGTTTTAATTGTATCCATCATTCCACGTACTTTTCTCCATGTCTTTGCTCCGTTTGACATTCTGTATGTGTTTCTGAGGTTATGTTTCCCTGCAGGGATGGTGTTGTGTAAGGCATTGACTTGTATGAGATAAGCCTAGATCTTGGTTTGAACACTGGAAATTGTTGAGTTTTGTGGCATCAGCACTGGTTGAATTTGTTGAAGTTTTATGTAGATGCTGTGTTGGGGCTCAAACATTAATTCAGTGGGGTCAGAGTTTGTGAGGTGGGTGTAAAGTCTTTCCGCCCACAGAATCACAGGTCTGAACTGTAATGACTACCTCTTGCGGACCCACAACCAGCAATAGGGCTTCAGTTCTGCCTCCACCCACAGGGTGGTGCTAGTGGGTAGCAGTTGAAACGTCCTTTCTTCTAAGAGATTCTCTTTTTCCTTTAACCCTTGGGTTGTGATTTCTGGTGGGTAGATCCTGTGGCTCCAGTGCAATATGGTGGGGAAGGGATTACACTAGCTGCCTTCTGGTTATGGTGGTGTCCCATGCAAATTCCCCCTCAGGGACTCTTACTCTGTCCACCAGGACACTCGTCCTTCTTTCATCTTGCACCAAGATTCTTTCCTCTGGCTCCTCTGCTCTGGTCCTGTTGAGCAAACTCTCTGCTGCTTTCAGAGCGACTCCTAATAGGTCTGGTTCTTCCTGAGGCTCCACTCCTTCCTCTGTGGCCCTTTTCTCCTAAGACTGACAGCCCCAAATCCATGATGCAGTTTTGAACCTTGACGCCTTTGCCTAGTCTTATGGTGGTGATTGGTGCCACTGTCTCTATAGTCTCTGGATCTGCCTTTCCTTGGCGTTTGTGTTTACTGAATAGGTGATTTCTAGTTGCTCTGTGTAGAGGAGCTGTAATATGCTCCTGCTAGGTTGACATATTGACATCTATAACTAGACTAGCTTTTCAAGTATGCTTTTATGGTTAAAAGTTTTGAAAATTAGAGACAATGAATTTCTTTGGACATAAAAGAAGTGAATTTAGTAAGCTCAGGACTCCTGTAATGTAACCCTCTATATGTGAAGCATCATTTGGTTTTCCTTGTATTCCCTTATGAGAATTGGGACTAGAGGAACCAATTCAAGTAACTGTTTTTTTTTGTTTGTTCTTTAGTTTTACTGAAGGAATATCGTATCATAACATTATATTTGTTTATCATCGCAAACCAGCATCAGTATATAATACATTAAGTTTACCACCAAGAGGCCAATTCTATCCCTCATATAATTGATCCCGTAAACTCATTTTCCCAATCCCTATTGACTTTCCCTTCTGGTAACCATAACTTTGAATCTATAGACTGAAAATCTATTTTTGTTTGATTTGATTTGGTTTCTCTAAATACTACATATGAGTGACAAAAATGATGTTTATGTTAATACTTTGCTTTTTATAGTTTCCATGAGTAATACAACTGCATGTTGTTTCTGATCCATAAGTCTTGTGTCTTCAATTACTTAAAAGAGTGACTGGTCAATTTGGTAGCTTACAGTTAGGGTGAAGATATATTTGTCATATATTGGCACTACATGTTTTAGGGCTTAAGTTTACTCATCATATAAAGATATTAAAAAACTAAAAATCACTCTATTTTTCAGTTCTTTCCTATATTTTAATCTTAAAAAACCTAAAAAATTGTTTTATACAGAAAATATTGATGTCCCCAAAGTACTAGTTTCTATATTCATTGTTAGCTCAGTATCATTCCTTGTACCTCATATCTAGGATTGCTTTCTTTATTTTTCTGAATTAATGCTTTAATATTTCTGCTATTGAGAAATAGCAGTGGAAACACTTTTTATGCTAATTTTTTTCTTGAAATAATTTCATTTCTTCCTAGTTATGGGAGGTATACTTTACAATATAGTCATTACTAGATAATGGAAATTTTATTTCATCACTTCAAAGATAAGTTCCTTCCTTTTGCTGGTGAGAAGTCAATATCATTTCTTTTATTATATATATATATATATATTTGGTGCTTTAATATATTGGCTATCTTTTCCTTTGAGATGTGGTACAAACACTGAATTTTCTATGGTTGTTTATATATGCGTATGTGATTATCTTGTCTGGGCAATATTTTACTTCCTATGATATTCATTTTCTTTTTCAAATTTTTAACAAATACCTCATTAAATATTGCTTCTCCATAATTTTCTTTCTCCAGGCATTGGGGCACTGATTAGATACTAAAATTGTACACTTTATTCTCCAAATAGCTTAATATATCCAGATTTTATGTGATAGACAGAATCTATGATAGCATCAAGATATTTGTTGCCAGAGATTATACACATTTTGTGTATGGAATAATCACTGACATGATATATTATTAATTGTACTTTTTATCTTAGCGAGATTGATATGCGTGAAATTGACCAAATCAAGTAAGTCCTTCAAAGGGAATGGGTTCTTCCTGAAGAAGAGATACAAGATATCGGACACAAGCATAAGTCCCTGTTGCTGACTTTGATATGGTGGAAATCACTGAACAAGGTACAAAGATAGTCTTTAGAATCAGAGAGAAACATAGGCTGGAAGTCAACAAAAGAATAGGTCCTTCAATTCTTATTTCTGCTAAAAGCCTAAATGAACTTAGAAGGAGAATTCAAATTATAGATCAGAACACAGTGGACACCACCTTGATTTCAGCACAGTGAGACTTCAGCAGAAAGTGTTATGTTGTGAATAGATAACTGACATACAGACTGTGAATTAATAAACTGGTGTTTTCTTAAGTCTAAAAATTTGTGCTAACTTGTTACTCAGAAACAGAAAATTAACGTATTACCCTTTCATATATTTCCTTCTGGATAACTCCACAGCTATATTTTAGTTTACTAATTATCTCTTAAATTTTGTTGTATACAATCATGATTTCTGGATTCTTAATATCAATTACAACATCTTTTCACTTAAAATAAGTATATATACATATGTATACATGTTTAATTTTAAATTCCATTAGCATGTATTTTTAATTTATCTATGGAAATATTGAGGACTGAATTGATGCCTGTTTTTCAGTGAATTAATACTAGTTCTATCTTGTACCTGGGGAAGTTAACTGTAAGAATTATTCAAGCAGAATTTGAAGCTTAGAAATTTGGGAACCCCTTAGGTAATATTGATTCTGACTAAAATCCTAGTGAAGATTGACTAATAGTTACAAATTGTCAGGAGACTCTCCAAGTAATACAAATATTTCAGAAAAATAATTCTCCTCACTAGTCTGATGGAAGGATGGGGAGTTATGTGAGGAAGATGTAGTCCTAGCTTATCCTTACAAAAAAATATAGCCATTTAGAACCAAATTTTTCTGAAATAAATTCTTCTATTTGATTCCTCACGGTTTTTTTTCGTGTGTTTGTTTCCTGACTGCGATGGTCTAATTTGTTAGATTATAAAAACTCAAGTTTAGGTCAACAAATTTGGGAGGCAAAGAAAAACGAAAGTCAGGTGCATGGGCAATTACTATGAATGAATCTAGATTAACTGCTATATTTATCACTATAGGTTGATTCCTCTTAGTTGCAGATTTTTGAGAATTCCTTGATTTTCCTTCATCTTATATTCTTTGAAAGTATTTTATCTAAGGTTTTTATTGTTTTCAGAGACTGAGATAATGTGTCTAATCCATCACTATGAAGTAATGAAGTCTCTTTCTATTCTGTACATTCTTTTTATTTAAATGAAACTACATTTGAACTTCGCTGAATATTGTTATTATATTTTGATATTTAAGAAAAACTGTGAGATAATCAACTGCAAGATTTCTAGTTTAAATCTAGAAATCTATAAAACACACACCAAATGTTAACTTTATAAATTGCGATGCCTTAAAAATATGATATTGCTTCTGTAAAGCAATAAATTTAGATACCACTTGAAAAAAATATGTATATCAAGTGTACAGTTAAAAATTATGATACTAAAACTTTACCAAAACAGTCAATGGCAAATGACATTCTTCCATCTAATGGTAAGAGTATACTGAATGATAAATTGATATTTCCATAAAAAGGAAAATGTAAAATTATTTTATAGAATTAAAAAAACCTTAAATATTGATATATGATTATTTTATATGTTGTATGTTGATATCAATTTAAATGCTGATATATTATTTCAAGTCATTCATTCAGTTAAGTATAGCTTGGTATTTATTGCTTATTCTAGAATAGCTGAAGCAGTTCACCTATTACCTGTAAGATGATAGGTCTTTCTACCCCCATTTAAAATGATTGATCCCTAATTTTTATATAAGTGAATTAGATAATATTTTAACAATCAGTATTAAATACAGGATTATAATTAAAATATGATGAATCTTATTCTTTTATAACAGTGTAAAAATATTATTGGTATGTTCTCCATAAATTGGCAAGTTAGTGATTGTATTATTTCTAGATGTTAATTTTATTGATGTGATATTGCCAATTCACAGAAAACCATTGAAAATATATAATTGGCATCTTTAATAAGAAATTATCAAAATATGAAACAATAATTAAAATAAAATATACTCTATTTTTGGTCTAATTTTTAATGAAAAAATGTAATTCCTGTAAGAAATTTTGTCTAAATAACCACTTTTTTTTTAACTAATGATTCCTAATAAACCAACTTTTATTACCCAGATATGAAAAAGAGGTAACTTTTAGGATATCATATTGCATCAAAACACTGAAAAATGAAAAAATAATTTAATTTTACCCTTGAACAGATCAGTCAAAAGATAAGTCTCTGTGCTTGCAAAAGCATGGCCTTTAAATAAGAGAAATTCTGCAATAAGGCTTAACACTATTCTCTTCCCTTCAGTGATAAATAAGAATCATATAAATAATCCATGATATGGGAGAGTATTGAGCTATATATTGAGTATACGTCTGAGTAGTCATAACAGAAGAGCTGAAACTATGAGTTAAGATTGTTGTTCATAATTTTAGAAATAAAAATAATTATGAAAAGAAAGAATACAGCAATCTTGAACTTCATGATATCCTTAAGATATGAAGCTGCCTAGGAGACCCTATCAAGAATAACTCAATCTCTGTTGATAAAACTCTAAATGAGAAGAAGAAAATGGTTGCAAAATTGCCTTTTTGATAATCTGCTGAAGTGAAAGCAGTGAAAAGGAAGATTTGTAGGAGAAGAAAAGAATCCTTCTCACATTAGGCAAAGTTAAATGAAGAATTAAAAAACAACTGTTTAGAATTTACAGCTTTCAAAATGTCATAGTTTAAAATACGGATTTTCTTTTCCTGTCAATTGTAGACTTACCTTAGTAATTATTTAGATTCTAATTACTTTTATATTCCACACCAATTTATTTTGAGCACACAGCTTGGAAAGATAGGTAAGCAGGTTGGTACATATGTCTATACCTTACACATACGCATGCACACACACACAGAATAGAAAAATTAAAAGACTAAAAAGAGATGTGAGTAATCTATGATGGTACTTTAGAATATCAAAAGGAAATGAAATAAAAGACCAAATATTTAGGTTTTTAAAGTTGTAGACCATAGAATATATTTCATTCCTAATATCTATGTCATCAATATTTTTCCCCCCTTTCTACTACCTTTCTGGGACAGTCTGAGAATCTTTCACATATTCAAAAGGCAAATTTAGACAGCATCTGTATTTTATTTCCTCATAATCTAGTGGCTGGAATTTACTCTGATACTCTGCATTTGACCTTCATAGCAGAGAATAAATATATTTCCTGAATTATTTACCCACAATTATTTAATACAAAATAATTTGTGGACATTTCAACAGTTTAAATCATAAATATAATAAAAAAATTTAAAGTAAGTGAAGCAATTCCTCTCATCACATGTAATACCATCTAACTGATGTCTTGGAAAGTAAGGACATCAGATGATAGAAATATCAATGCAATATTTGCATTAGAATTGTAAAATTTCATATCAAAGGGAAAGCATCAACTGCCCAGGGGTACTTAAATACCTAACCATATAGCTAAAGTTATAATATTTTATCCACATGTTGCATTCCTTTGACTTTTGGCTTTGTCTATTGCTAAAAATGTCTTCCAGATGCTACCATTATTATTATACATCCATTTCCCATTTTAGACTACCTAAACTAAATGAAAAAACGTTTTAAAATCAAAAGTTTAAGGTATTAACAAATCCTTGGAGGAGAAATTTTAAGAGTGTACTGTATTTATTTCCAATTTTATAATGATATATAAAGTACAAGTACATTAACTGCTTTTGTAAATTTTTATGAGGTTATGATGTATGTTTTCACTTTTCTTCTTACCTTTGAAAATAATTACAGGATAATATTTTTAATTCACTTAAACTATCTAGGTGAAAAATAGCAAAAATTTCTGTTCCTATAAAAATTGAAAACAAACACTAAATTGGCATTACACAAATATGATGTCAAGATTTGCTATTACTTCATCTTATGCACTATAAAGCACAGATAAATTTATTAACATTTACTCATAATAATTGTTTATGTGTTAATACTATAATCCTGGTATCAAATGATAAGAAAATAATCCTTGTTTTACATTTAAAGATAACACATTACAGTTGCAGTTGCAAGAAATGTTAAGAGCTCTTTTTATTTAAACTCTGTGACTTGAATCATACCTCATATATCTTTTAGCGTAGACACAATTCTAATATAAAAGAAAATTATTTAAATAATTTTTCATTGATTAGATTTATTCTGTTTAAGAAGTGTTTTAAAATATTCAATAAAACTACATACTGAACTTTATTTTTAAATGGTTAACACAAACAAGTTTTCATTATGTATTTTCAACATACCTAGAATGTTTTTGAATAAATGAAAATTTGAATAATGACAATTAAACATTCACCTTTTTGAGCACAATATTTTTCTGTAGTTGTTCTAAACCCGTTAGAGAAATAATTTTGAGGTAGTGACTCTTTTTACCCCTAATTTTATATTGAAAATTTGACATTTAATTTTTAATTGTTCATTAAGCAAACTAATGGAGTTTATTCTCATATGATACTCATTTTGTACTCTCCAGGCAAAATCTGAATCCTATCTCTGGTAGAAGAGGTCAGCTAAGTTTTGACCTCCTGAGGTTTTGAATGAGAGATCAAAAATGTAATTGTCGGGTTCTATTGAAATTGAGCTGTCCATAACAGAAAACCACTCCCATTCTTGTTGCTGAGTTCTAGATGCCAGAGTCACTAAGAGAGACTTGCTACCTACTTAAAAAGATTACTGAGAACTCTTACCCTTCTTCCCTCATTCACTGCTCCTTTCTAACTTGCACTCACTACTAAACCCTCTGTTTATTCTTTCTTGTTTTTATATGGATATAATTTCTGTGTTTGAAAATTTCCTTTGTATTTTGCCATATCTTTTCTCTGTGATATAGAATTGGAAATAAAAAAAATGATCAGGACCAGTGGTTTCCATTCACAGAGTATAAATCTTTAGTAGACTACTGTATCCTCTGGTATAACAAAACTGAGTTAATCCTAATGTGATTATTTGGATGACTGGCTTCCTGTTTTTATTTTTTGTTTTTCCTTTTCCTTCTTTTTATCCTCAGGAGTGAAAACACAAGGAAGAAAATTGCATCATCCATTTTAATACTTCATAATAAATTGCCATTTCTTCAACTAGGACGTGTTTTTTTTAAAGTTTAAATTTGTAATATAATTTATATAATGTTCTCCTATTGATAGAAATTTGGGAATTTCTCAGTTGTCTGCTATTACAAATAGTGTTACACTGAGCATCTGTATATATTTTAATGCACTGGTTGCTTCTATCGCTTTAAAATAGTCTTAAGGTGGGATTGATATGGCTGTTTCTGAAGCCAGAAAAGTTTGACTGAATTTCCTTTCAGCTTGTTTTGCATAAATAGCTTAGCAATGAACTAGAACTACCCAGTTTGAAAGAATCACTGAAGAGAAAGCAGCATGGACAACAGTCCAGAGTATAGGCAGAACCTTATTCTCCTGATAATTTTGAAGATCATGAGCAAGAAAAATGAATAAAAAATGTCAGGTGCTTTAGATTGCCTGACAGTCTGAACCTATAACAAGCGTAAACCTTTCATCAGCCAAAGCCAATCAGTGAATATCCTCCCCTCTACTTTTACATTCCCACCCAAAACAGAAAATAAAATAAATGTAACTAATTTTTTCTACCATCTGGAAAAATGACACATTTTTTTCTATAACCAAGGAAATAATATAAAACAAAGTAACCATTCTTGGTTCAAATTTTATGCTAATGCTATATATGTCATTTTAAATTAAGAAAACACAGGTTTTTTTTGTTGTTTGCTTTTTTACCATCAATTATAATGGAAGGAAGCGCAGAGCTAATAAGTGGGACAAAAGGATTTATTCTATGTGGTAGTCTAGTCAAGTTTCAGCATTGTTTAGAATTTAGTAACATTTGGGAATCTTTGCAAGTGAATTGATATTAGTAATGCATAATTCAAGAACAGATTAAATACAATGACACAGAAGTGTAGTCTGTCTGCATTAAGATGAGCGGCCTAAAATTACTACATATAGCTCTGGGAAAATTAAGACCCAATCTCAATTTTGGTAGAACCAGGGTAAAGGGTATATTACCAAGACAGGAACTAAAGCATCAGTATATGAGTTAGGGGACTAAAACCCTGACATTCCAGGAAAAAACTGCATCACCAAAAAGTCACTTCCAAAACTCAGTTATGTATGGATATAAACTCAACATATAGCTGATTTCATTGTAGGTCATCTGAAGTTCTGAAATTAAAGAACCTCAATTACCCTGAAAGTGAGAATGATGATGGTGCTCAACCTATATTCATGTTCAGTTAATCTCAAATGTATCAGAGACAGGAATTCAAATGTATATTTATTGTTCAGATCTAAATAAACTCTAAAATTTATATTATCTCATAAATAATGATTTTTGATGACTTTTTCTGTATCATAATCTATAACAAAATTAAACAAATCTAATATTCATAACAATGTTAATCTAATCTGAAATGAAACAAAATTATGTACTCAAATAATTAATATTTTGCATGGAAATTAAAAAGAATAGAGTCAAAGTAAATAACTGTTGTATAAACATAATGAGATTACACTCCTGACATTTTACTTAAGTGTCCTACAGAGTCGTAACCATAACTAGCGGGGATGAGATGGGTAAGCCATCATTCCTTCACTTTCACTGCATATTGAAGTGACAGTCCAGTTGATTTTTATTTAGCAGTTGCCATATATATTTTCCCAACACAAAATGAATATTTTCTGAGAGAGCATACCATAGCATTTAGAATCAGAGAAAAATGGAAAGATTCTATCACTTATTAACTAGATAACATGACTTAAAAGATCCAGCTTTTGTTATCTGCTTAATGTTAATACTAACATCTCACTCATAAGGCTATTTTGAGAGAACAGGCAAAATGATGAGTGACAAGCAAATATCAGTCTTTATAATGAAATGTAGTCTTTACCATTAGAGAGTGCTGACAGAGTTTCCAACTTATTAGAACTAACTTATTTTTTCTAATTTACATTAAAATATATTTTTCTTCTTTATTTTGGAGTAAACTATGTCATACCTTTTTTACTGAAAATATAGATTCCATCTACACACCATCTCTAAACACTTCACTTAACCATAATGCACATATTCAGGTACTTGCCAATGTCAGTCAAACTATATTTGTGGGTAGAATCAATGTCCCTTCTATAAAGACTTGTTATTCCTATTGTTTCTGCCATGTCCCAGGTCACTCAAATAGCTTGGTTAGAGAGCATCTTAAATTTTTACATCTCATTTGTTTCTTTATGACAGTCTTTTAATGTAGCTCTAATCATTGAAACCTGAATTATATCCACTGCCAAGAGAAAAAATTTGTCTTTTACAGTTTTTGTGAATTTTCAAATTGATCTTAATTTTGATCTTAATTACTCTGTATCATCCTATTAACCCACATTTCCTAAAGTGCCCTAATAACTCCCTGACTTTAATATAGGTAAGTATTTTTATGAGCTCATTTTATCATTTATCATCTTTTTAATTTCCAAATAAAAAGTCACCAAATATTTGAAGCTCTCATTGATTTCAGAATCGCTATTTAATTTCCTACATTCTAGCATGAAATATTTTGAATTAATAAGTCACTTTATTATGCCTTAAAATTATTTTCAATTCTGTCTTTCATATTATATCATATGCTACTTGAAAATAGAAAGAGCTCTGAATACTTTTTAATACTTAATCCTTCCTACATCTTGTACAAGACATCAAGTAAACACTTGTCAGATAGAATGGTAGAGATGAATTCACATATTCCTCCCAACATCTTGCAATAGTATTCTAGGCCAATGCTATCACTAAAATTAGAAAAATTAATAAAAATGAGAGATTATCTCCATTATATTGACGAGGTTAGCAATTCTTAAGAAGATAAAGACATAATTGATTAATTTCAAATTGTTAAAATTTGCAATTTCTGCTTATCAAAAGACACCTTTAGATTTAGAATATTTAAATAATACAGAATATTATAATAATATAATACATTAATATAAATATAATATATAATACAGTATAGTATAACAGCATGATATAACTTTGTTAATACATATTATAAATTTACTCATATAATACATTATCTGTATAATTACCTGTATGATATATTTATATAACATATATAATCTTAGATAAAGAATTTACATTTAGAATATATAATTTACTCCTACATATTAGTATGAGAAACAACTCACTTATACAAATGTGCAAAAGACTCAAACAAAAATTTTACAATAGATGATATTCAAATGACTAATTGATATGTGTGATTTTCCATACATAATAATGAAGAAAACTAAAGTTAAAAAACACTGATACAATTACATACACAACAGGAGGAAAAATACCTAAAAGAATGATAATGACAAGTTTTCATTAGGATATAAAACGATAGAATGTTCACATATTGCTGTAGATAATGTAACTTGGTATAGATAATTTGTAATCTAACTACCAATATACAGATAAAAATGCTTATATCAGCTTCATTGATGAAAGCAGAAACCTGGAAACAATCACTCTTTTCAATAATCCATGTATCTATTTCTATAAAGTTCAATAACAGATGATACTAATATATTGGTAATAGAATTAAGAATTAATAGTTTATAGTTTATGAGTATTGACTGAGACACTGACTATAACCTATGTCAAGCTAGTAGTTAATTACAATGATATATACATATTTCATACATATAAAATTTAAAATTCATCAAACATACATTAATAAATGAGCACATTAATAGTGCTTATTATACCTTAATTTAAATATTTTATAAAAAGGATTTTACATGTGAAATATAATATACTTTCCACAGCCCTCTCGAAAAACATACTTTTTAAAAAACATACTATGCTATTATAACACTCTCAGATAATATGTCTAAACACCAAATTTCAGGAAAAGGATATTATATTTTAATATAAAAATAAAATTAAAAGAATATATTACAAAATATTAATATTTCTGCAGGAGAGATGGAAGACATACAGAAACAGTAACATGCTTGAATTTTTATGTCTAGTCATCATAAAGGCAAGCACTATCAATGGCAACTGATTTAGCTATGTAAGTAGGTAAACAAATACCATGTATGGGATCATTAGTGATGTGGTTAGTGAAATTGTAAACCCTGGAAAAGGTGTGCAAAAATGAACAATTTCCCTTTAATTTTATAAGATACCTGAATTTCTGAAAAATTTAGTGTACAAACTATATATAGTTAAACATATATATGTTTTCAAAATCATAAAATCTGTATAAAACTTAATTTTGTGTTTATATGGAAAACAAAAGAAAGGTTACAAATTAATATAGGTATATGTAAGTGATTTACTACATAAATATTATAATGGCAATTTGTAAGTAATGAAGGACAGTGCCAAAAAATTTAGGGGATTACGTAATCTGGCCCATTTTATTTTTAAATGCTGTAATGACAACATTCATAGTAACCACCAAAGGTTTTCCATATATATTTAAAAGTTTCCTTACAGGGTGATATACTATATTGAGGATGATTGCTTTGCTAAGCATAACATCATGAGCACCTGGACATTTAAATATTACTAACAAGGGAATAATTATAAAAATTTTGGTAGTATCTGAATAATGTATGTAGTATCACAAAATAAAAAGATTTAATATCATAATAGCCCTTAATAAAAATTAAAAGTCTCTAGTACTCCTATACTTGTTTTCCCAAGAATAAACTCTGCAATGAAATATATGGCTTGAAATATATGGAATGACTTAAGGGCATGATTTATTTGACATCTGAAAATTTTAAATAAATTTTGAATAATTTTAAATAAACTATAGACTATAAAATTTTGAATAATTTTAAATAAACTATAGACTAATTATAAAATTATAATACATTGAACAGGAACAAAGTGAAAGAGAAAAAGTATTTCATTTCAAGTACTTGTTTTTGAAATTGTTGCTTATACCAGTCTACTTAGTTAATTTTTTATATCATGTTTATTAGTAAGAAAAAAATTGAATGTTGCTATTATTCACATTTTATATGAAAAGTTTATATTTTGAAATGTTGATACATTTGAATGTTTATAAATACTCTAAAGAAATTTTACTTTTATGTTCTGAAAATAATTTTACATATTTCTAAAACAATTTAATTAAATGATATTCAAATTAATTTAACAAATCCACTTTGATATACAGCTACATATCACAGTAAACCCAAAGCAAAAGACATGTGAAAGAGCTACTGTATGTCAAACTATGACATTATTAAGAAGAAATCAGTTACATGGTTTATTTAATATTGGTTCAGACACAAACATTTCTTTGAATAAGATCTGAAAGTATAACTTTCACTCTACATATGCACACCACATGAACAAGTAAAAGAAAGAATGGAGATTGTGATGACAGTTCAATTCTACAAATCAAATCATTCCAATATGTATTTCTGTAACTTTTATAAACCAACATTTTCTTTTAACTAGTAGCATTCAAAATAGTTTAGAAAATCAACTTATCAAAAAATGTGTTTTTCTTAATTGATTTTTCTTTTGATATATCATAAAAAAACTACATGAAAATATACCTTTATATAATATTTAATCTATGCAAGCCAAAAAATTAACTTCACAATATACTAATTAGGACCATAGATGTTGGGAATATTAAAAGTAATCTATAAGTACTCTAATTCCATATCAATCAATATCATTGTAACTATCAACTTTATTTGCAGGTATACCATGATATTAAATACATACTTATTATTTTACATGATTTGATTATAACCCCATGTGATTAACTGAATTATTCAATACATAGGCTTCATTTCTTTGATTTAATAGGCTTCTTTCTTCAAATCTGTTGGTGAAGATTTGCTTAGCTTACACAATCAAATTAATCACATGAAAAGTTACCTCACTCTTGCCAGTAAAAGATAGAATAAGAAGTGCCAGATCTTTTCTTGCGTGAAAAGGTCTTTATATCTTTAAATCTTTAAAAATCTCTAGTTGTTATGAATTCAGACATCGGAACCTTTAATGTTTTAACAAGCTGAGTTATCCTTGAGTTTTGTAAATTCTAATTACAAATTAACTGTGATATAGAACATGAAAAATTATCTTTTTCCTTTTTGCACTTACTGAATTAGGGGCAGACATCATTTGTTTTTATTAAACAAAATATGAAATAAGTCAGCTGTTTTTGTATACTAATTTGGAAGAATGAAGGAAAACACTTTATTATGTCTATGAAATAAAATTCAATATTATTCTCAAATCATTAAATATTATTCACCTCATAGATTACCAATTATTATAACAAGTATAAAAACTGAACTTTGGGACTAAAATAAATCAAATGCATAATATTCTCAATGTGCTAGTGAAGGAAAAAATATTACTTTGAATAGTATATAGTATGTGATTATTTAGCCTGAATTCATAGTTGTGATACCTGATAACATATCATTAATAAATAAATTTACGATGCAAATCTTCTTTGATATGTATATATAATCCATATATTATATATACTAAAAATAAACTTGTATTTTCTTATAAAAACCTTTTTTTTTTTAAAGGAAAGGTGCAGATAGGAAAGCAGAAGGAAAAGAGACATAGAAGAAGCATTTATTTTATTTAGTTGTTCATCCTGGTTGTTCTCAAACACAGACTCCTGATCCCAGGTCTTGAACAGGTCCTTGGGATGTATGTGGACTGAGCCTGGCAGACTTAACCACTAAGCCATCAGGGTGTGACCTGACAAACATTTTATAAGACATATTTTTCAAGCCATTTAACTCAACAATAAAACGTTCAAATCTGTTTTGACAAGACCATTGTAACATGTAGCTACATATCACAGTAAACATATCTGCGAAAGATATTTTGTGAAAAGCAGTAAAAGAGCTCAGGTAAATGATACAGACATACAGACAGATACAGACTCGAGAATATATATAGGTATAAACATACTTATATAAAATATATAGTTTCATTAAGTATGTATGTTTTCATATTTTATATATTTTGAGATAAAAGAAAGTTACTTTAAATTGATTAAGCTATTCCTTTATGCTATTAATAATTATTATCTCACTATCATTAAAGACTTCTAAGAAATTGTTTTTCAGTGCTATATCTGGGAACCAATCTATACCATATTTGTAATAGAGAGGTGTAGAGGGATAAGTGCTTTTGAGAATAAGAATATTTTTAAAAGAAATCAAATTGACATTATAATTTAAAAATAAAAAATCAAAATTTCATATGTATGAATAAATTATATATAAATCTCATGAACTATATTTATCACCAATATCCTTAAATTTAAGGAAAATATACCATAATTTGAAAGTAGCATATATATTTGGAAAATTTTACATAAGGAGAGCAGCCTGACAGAAAGGGAGAAGTTCTCTGTTATTTTACCACATTTATCATGGTTGAAAACTGGTGAGAGTTACAAGAAACTGACTAAAACAAACGAAAACAGAATTAATAGTTGCCAAACAATATGATTCTATCATAGTCGATCAGTGCATGCAATACAATTAACATGTTTTACTGATTAGCTTTACAAAAGAAAACCAAAGGAAAACAACATTAACTCATTTCTGCTGCTCTATTGTGTTTCTTGGCTAATTCACAAAGGAGCAATTGTCTATACTTGGCATATAAAGATGGGAGAACGAATCACGTCAGCAAAATATTCCAATCTCTGTCCTTAGAACACATGAAATTCAAACCAAGTTAGAGTCACCTATATTTCTTTCAGGTCCTGCAGGAAATAAAAGGCAGAACTTCTTGTCCTTTTTGAATAGGAAATGAATTTCACAAGGGGCTGGGGAAAATACAGGGCAATCTGATTTAAAGACAGCAGTTATGCAATTTGTGCTTATTTACAATTTTAAAACTTTGTAAGTATAAACTTGGCTACTAAAATGATTTCTTTTGCTTAGTAAATATTTGTTGAATAAGTTAATAAGTAATACAAGGAACTGATTAGCCAAGAAGAACCAGGTCTCTCTTTTTGACTCTTTCTTCTTTCAGTCTCCGTTGAAAATATTTTCAGAGTTCTATCATCAGATCTTTCTTTCACTTAACTCCATGAGAAAAGTTATTTCCATTCATTCAGCTCTTATATAGTGATTTTTCCCAAATCTATTTATCTATCTTGACATTTCTCTTATGTTTGAAATTCATTCAAGTGTAACATAATATACAAGTAACTGAACACATCTCATATTCTGCAAAACCATGCACTGAAAATAATTGGGCTTAAGGGAAAACTACAGCTGGAGTGTACACTAAAAAACTATTTCACCTGTACCAGAGCACTCAAAAAATAATAACTCCAATAAAAATAGCTAGCATTTTAAAAGATATGTTAAATTCTCAATAAAAAGAGAAATTTCTAGAAAAATATAGAGTTTAGCCTAAAAATAGTAAAGGTTATTTCATACTAGTTTAAAAAGATTTGAGTCTGCTGAATTATGGAGACTTGCCAAAATAAACAAATAAGGGAAAAACCACTCATAAGGAAAAGCATGTGGACAAAAAGGAGCATGAAGTGAGTGTATATTTTATATAGTACTTTAGTTAGCTGTTTTAGCGCACCCTGTATTCAGGGATTTTCCTTTGCAACAGAAAACATTAATGTGCTGAGGAAATCTACTTTTGAACAAATTCTGCATCATAATCACGTCTCACTCAAGCAGTTTAGTATAAGTTAATTTGCATTACAGAGTCATGCTATAGAACACAGAATTTCCAACTTCAAGAAAAAATTTCCAACTAGATATTCCATAGACTCTTCAAACTCAAATGAAGCCAGGATGAACCATACACTCAATCCTTCTAGATATACTGTACCTCATTTATCACTTGCCAGGGATAATGGTTTTATTGTCAGTAAGACTTGAAGTAGTGCATCAGACATAGTGACAACCACTATTTAAATATCTTTAGAATTAGACCATGGTTGACTCACAAAGAACCCACTCTTCATCCATGAACAAAATATATAACGTTTATAATCAAAGTCCATACCTACTAAAATAACATAAAATTTTTTTTGTTGTTGCTAGCATAAAGTAAAATGATATTTGAAAACATTTTGGTGCAATGTCTACTCTTAAATGTGTAATATACAGTAGACCTTATTTAGATTTTCTTCGGTTTTCCAAGATTGCTTATACACTTGAAGTGTATTATGTTACTCACTCTTCCATTATCACAAATACAAGATCCTCGCTACCTGTCCCCTGAACTATTATTTAAAAAATAGATTTGTAAACTTTCTTGTTATATGATTTCTACCTTTCTAACATATATTCAATAGCTTTTACATTACTCTTAAAAAAAAACCAGCCTAACCATTGAACTCCTTTACTCAAACTATTTTAAAAAAGTATCCATATTATTTAAATTATATTATTCACACCAAAAATCTCAAATAAATTGCAAGTGGTCTACCAAGATTATATTTGTACACATGATCCTATTTTGTGCATTTATGAAATGAATCAAATGTTTTTTAAAATATTATGACATGCTTTTAAAATCAGAGTAATACGATTTAATAATAATTTATTAAACATTTAAATTTTCAGGGATTTATTGAGATTTAAAGCAGATGATTTTGAAACTTAGCTAAAAAATTATCTTTTATCCCTTCAAAATAGTACCAATTTCAAGACCCAAAGTCTGAAAGCATAGAATCAATAGTATTGAAATAGACCCATAAAAATATCTTCTATTTTCTCCTCTTCATCTTCAAATTTTAATTCCTTTCAGTGTATTCATACATAAACTCATACAGATACCATAGTTATATACATATTATTTTCATCCGGAAAAATTAACTCAGACTATCAGATTTAGGAATATAGTCTCTTTTCTGTACTAGAATTAGCCAAGTAAAATATAATGAATTATAATACAAAGAAGCATCCATGAACACCAATTAGAAAAAAATTACTTAAATTCTATTCATCCTGTAAGGGTATGGTCTTCAGAAACAATATTAAGCTGTGTTCACTGTTTGTTTCAGTAAACAAAATTGGAATGAATGAAGTGAAAAGATACATTTTTTATGATGGAAAATATAGCTATGAGTGAATTTTTATAATAAAGATAAATGGATAACATGGTTTAAATTAAAATTAGGTGTTATTTGTTTTTGATATGTGCTTCTTACAAAATTTTTCTCTGATAATATATACAATATAGAATTTGTATTTATGTATTAGATAATATACATACATACACTAATAGACTTTTATTTCTTCCATGGTAATGAATATTTTAATAATTGTTATCGCTAAAACAGAATATGAGTAAAGCTATTATTTAGAATGTGTAAAATATTCAATGGAAAAATAAAAATATCTGCTGTATAAGTAACTGGTATCTCAGACTTTAGACATTCAAAACTTTAGCAAAGTTTTCATTTCTTATCTTTTAATATAATTTATTTTCTAATGCAAGTAGTTCTGCAACTTCTTTTGGGAGAACTCACAGTTAAGAACAGAAAAAAAGTGTGTAGTTAAAAATTCAAATATTCCTGGTATTAGATAAAGACACTTCACAGTATTTCTATTTTTTCTTCTCTCCAACTCTAAGGAGGTTATATTTAGAAATGACTACATAATTATGCACATTCAGGGGTGTCTGCTATTATTTATTTTTCTTTTTTAGAGCCTTATCAAGCATACAGAACCAGGAATAAAAATTATTTCCAAAAAATGCACCAGATTTAGTATAGTTTTATTCAATACTGCATAGCTGGAACCTAAAATAATATCTGACACACAATAGACACTTGATAAATGTTTTTAATATTTTTCAGGATTCTTATGCTGAACAGAAATAAAACCAAAACTTCTAGTTACAGCTCAGTCACTTGTAAGTAAAAACTAAACAAAACCAAAGTCAAACCCACTATAAAACTGAGTTTACAAAGCAAACCTACATGTATGGCCCACAATCTGAAGAGACAGGTAAATCCAGAAAGCCACACTTAAGTTCTGTTTATCCAATGAAAAACTCCATAGGAATAAAGTGGCAAGGAAATTCCCAAACTTTCCTGAATTTTCCCTTCAGTAACTTGATCAGGTTCTCACAACGAAGAGATATAATTTTACCAGATTTTTATTCCACCTGTGGAAAGGATATTTGTCCCTTTTGATCTCATTCTAGTTTTCCTGCTTTACCTAAAGAGTGGAAATGCTTAGAAATAATATTAAAGATCACAATTCAAAGACAAAGGTAGATTTAAAGACTAAGATTGAATCAAAATGAGAATTTTTCCTCTCCACATCTTACCACCAAATTATCAGGCATATTATATAAGGTATACTGCTAACATAGGTGGAAGAAATGCAAGATACAAACTTTATTTAGGAGTACATATGGAAGACCCAATAATCAAAGAAGATAAAAATACAAGACGGTAGAGGACCTTGAAGCCTCTGAAACTAAAGCTACAATAAATATTAAATTCAGTCTGAAGTAACACATGGTTAATATAAGACCTCATACTAGACCTACTTACCTCATTCCTTATTACAAAATACAGCATGACTTTCAACAAAATATTATGAGGCATGCCAAAAGACATTTTTTTAATTATTGATATTTATTAAATCTTTTGATGACCATGCGTCATCCAATTTTGAATACAGACATTACATCGTAATATTTCACACCATGCTCTCCACCAGAGTTCAAGTGTCCTTTACATCACTAGCTAAAAGACATTTCTAAAACACTGTCTTATTATAAGCATTCCTTATTTATCAATGCTCTTAATATTAAAGAATATTTGTCATGCAATATAGACACATTTTTTGCTTTAGTTGCTTTCCCATTTTATTATAGAAGAACACCTTTAAACATTTCTTGTAAGGGAGGTCTTGGCATAACAAAGAACTTTATTTAAGCTTTCGTTTGTTAGGAAAAACTTATTTATTTTCATATGAAAGAAAGTTTTTCAAGGAGGAGTATACTTGACTGGCAGTTTTTATCTTAGAATAATTTTGAATATATCCCTGTACTCTCTCTTCATGGCCCCTAGAGTTTCTACTGAAAAGTTTGATTATAGTTTGATGGAAGTACTTTACATGTTGTTTGTTTTTAGTTCCTTAGCCACATTTAATAATTTTTCTTTATTTGGACTTTTGACAGTTTCACAAATATATATTATGGTTTAGGTCACTTTGCATTTAGAGAATCAGAATTTCTGTGAACTTCATTGACATGTATATTCAGTTCCTTAATCAGGTTTGGGAATTTTTCAGTTATGATTTCTTTTAATAAATTATATATCCCCATCTTTCTCTTTACCAGTTGAGATTACCATTATTCTTAGGTTGTCTTTCTAAGGATTTGGATAGCTCTTAGATTGTTTCTTCATTTTTTTAATATTAATTCTCTTTTTTTTCCATGTGGTTCATTTTCACATTCCTATTTCCTAAGTTACGAATTATTTCCTTGATTTGTTCAGTTCTGCTTTCATATCTTTCTGCAGTATTATTAACCTCATTTATTGCATTCTTCATCTCCTCAATATTTGCTTCTTATTTAGAATTCTAATCTTTACCTTGCACTCATTAATTTTATTTTTGAATTTACTGACTTCTTTTTCTGATTTCCATTGTAATTCTTTGAACTGTTTTGCGAACTTGTCTTCTACTTTTTAAATTTTTTGTGGTTGCTAATTCTTACCTCCTAAAAAACTATAATCTTCCACATCTTCAAACATGGTTTCAGCAAGGTGTTTGTGCCTCCTTGTAATGTCATAATACCTTGAAGGTCTCAGATTACCTTGTGCCATTCTCTTTCCTGTGAGGGGCTTGCTAGACTTTTGTTTTATGAGCACCTGGAACTCCAATTTTATTTTATAGTTTTCTATCCTTGCAGAGTTCCATAGTAAGGATCACTTGGTGAGTAAGCAGGCTGGAGGGTAGATACTGCATGGTGGAGGAGATGGTGAGTAAGTTTTGTCGTAGACTGTAGATGTATTTGCAGGGGTGTGGGAGACAGGTTGTTCCTGTGGATTGTGCCAGGTTATCTTCCTCTCTGCGATCTTAGGCTGTGGTGATGGTGGTTTTCATTGCTAGACTAAGGAGACTGAGGAGTTGGGGAGGGAGAACAGAGCCTTCTCCATTGTCTTTCTTGCTAGAATCTCAACCAGTTAGATACAATGATCTCAAGTCCACCTCGTTGGAATTTACCCAAGCCAAGCTTTTGTATCATCACATAGTCTTTGTTATCCCCGTCCCTGGAATTTCTTGGATAGTTTTTTCAAAGAAGTCTCTATTGTTCCCTGAGATGCTGGGGTGACTATACGCACCATTCTTCTATGGAGCTCCTTACTGGTATTACTTTGGTGGAGAGCTATCAGTTTTTCCTGTTAGAAGGGAAACAGAATGCACTTTTATCCATTTAGAAAGATTTCTTGGGAGTGCTTGCTTATCAGCCTTTTTCTTTTATCAATATTTTTTGACTATAACACATGTAAGACGCATTGCTGCCTTATAAAAATCTGCTATTAATCTTTACTTTTCCTTTTTCAAGAAAATGTAAAGTCCTTAGAAATATTTTCATTCCATTTGTCTCCTTACTGATATACATATCTATATAATATATATATAGAGAGAGAATATGATTGCAAAAATATTATTTGACATAGTTTAAACCCCACATTGTCATTATTGCTTTATATTATCAGTGTTTGCTTATATTTACACATATCTATAATTTTGTTTTTTCCCTTCATACAACTCTGTTATTATAGCTTAATTTTGTTTGAAAAAACATTTTAGAATTTTTATTGAGAGTTGTTTTGTGGTAAAATCTTTCAGCTTTGATTTGTCTTAAATAATTTCACTTTGCATTCATTTTTATAGAATCTTTTGGGGATTTAAAATTATGACTTACCTATTGCTTTCTTCCTTTAACTACAATTATCTTTCTACTACTTTTGTCTTCCATTATTACTCTGAAAGCTGTCAGTCTATCCTCTTGCAAAGTAATCTTTTCTCTCTGATTTTTAAGATATTTTGTTTGTGTTACTTCTATGTAATATCATGATCTCTGCAGACTTAGATTTTGTCTTTATGTTCTGAAGGACATTTTGGCTTCTTGAATATTTGTGGGCATGATGCCTTTTGTCAGCTCTGCAATGTTCTAAGTCATTTGCAAATATTGATTCTGTCTCTATTTTCTCCCTTCTCTTCATCTATAATCTGTTAAATATACATTATTTACCTATGGTGTATCATTGGTATCTCCTATAATCTTTTGCATATTGTACATCATTTTGTCTTTCTACATCTTTTTGGCCTATCTTCCAATTCACTAATTTTCTCTTCAGCATATGATTTCAAACCATCTTTTTATTGCATTTTGATATAATTTTATTTGTTATTCATCAAAATATGAAATGTTTCTTCTTAAATTTTTAGTCAAAAATTTACATTTGATTCCACAAAGAATTGTGTGTTTACTTTTTAGAAACTGTTTCTAATAAAAGATTGCAAATATACAAAATTACTGTGTTGTTTCTGCTGCTTCTTGTTTCCACTGAGCCTGACACATCTTTTGCATTTTATAGACATAATTTTGTTACTTCTTTTTATATACGGTACTTGAAAATTACTTTTAAACATCATTTGAGAACTAACATGCATTTTTTTTCCTTAGAGAGGACTGTTATTTTCTTCTGTCAGGCAACAGACAGTGCTAGCAGTCTAAGACCAATGCTAAACTTTGGTTCCTTTACTCCAGTTTACCAGTTCACACTTTCAAAGTGTAAGAGATTGTTTTAATAGGCGCCCTCTCACTGGTAGCAGCTGATTTTACTTCATATCTTTCTAATCTATTAAACTGCAGAAAGAGTAGCTCCATGTCTGCACTGGCAAATACTTCAAGAAAGAGGGGAGTTCTCAATAGTATCCACCCAACATGGAGTGAAAATGGATTTGGTGTTGACTCATTCTGTGATGGTACTGAATATCATCTGATCTCAGTCCAATTTCTTTTTGCTATCTGAATAGTTCTTTGTTGTTTTCAAGAAATAATTTAAAGAAAGAAAAGCTGATGCATTTACTTAATTTGAAATCAGAAATCTAATTAAAGTTGTTCTAGCCTTTTATGAAATAAACTTTTCTCTCTGATTTTAAGATATTTTCTTTGTGTTAATTCTATGTAATTTTAGTATTGTATCTATAAGGTTAGATTTTGTCTTCCATAACCTGAAGGATACTTTGGCATCTTGAATATTTGTGGGAATGATATCTTTTCACAGTTCTACCATGTTCTAAGCCATTACATGATTAATCACATTTTAAATTGACATACTACTGACTCCCATCGCAAATTGGTCCTTAGCCCTCTGTCATAAAAAATCTGTGAACAATCCAACCTTCAAGGCACTGGAGGTGACCAAGATTATGAAATAAAATATAAGATGTCCAGCTAAATTTGAATTTCATATTAACAATGATTATATTTAAAAAATAATAAGTATGACCCAAATATTTGAACAGATATGTTTAATTTTTTTCAGTGTTTCTCTGAAATTCAAATGAGTACTCTTGATTTTTAATTGCTAAACCTGGCAACCTTAGTGATACTGGCAGGGCAAAAGTTTACGCAAGTGAAAATGAGTAATTTTAGAAGTCAAATCTTTTTCCCTCAATTAGAATAAAAATAGGTAATATTATATATTTAGGCCTAGCAGTAATGTTTGATTCAAGCAGTACTAAATAATCTCAGTACATGAACTTCGGAAGTAAACTAATACAAACTATTTATTAATGGTGCTAGTAAACTATTTTAAGAACTAGATCTTTGAGCAGTCTTTGGTAGAGATAAAAAATTTCCTGGGTTTTGGCTCTTTTTTGTTGTTGTTGCTGTTGTTTTTCATCTGCATAAGTGATCTAGATATGGAGACCAACTGCAAACGTGTTCAATTTTATGATACACAAAGATGAAAACTAGAGTAAATGCAAGGCAAAGTGAATTTGGAGGTAGATTCTGTGGAAGAGAGCTTACATCTTACATGTGGTAA